>JBBPNR010000971.1:0-14574 GCA_038091015.1 Boletus vermiculosoides
CATCCAGCCTGGTATAAGTACTCTAAGGTATAAGGTTAAAGAGGAGTTGGAATGTATATGAACAACTCCTTATGGTAAAGCCCTAAGACCTATAGATAAGAGGTCTTATCGCTATAGGTTAGATCACATGGTAAAGGCTAGAATACTATGTCATAAATAAGGGTAGAACCCTGTAGAACTTCATAGAAGTCTCCTATCACCCAGTATGACCTGGAATACCCTGAGACCTGGGTAGAGGGCATGATGTCATGGTCTAGACATCAGGGTGAAGGGTATGACACAATATCTGTCACAGAATGTGACAATCTAGAACCATATGACTCATGGGTTATGTCCTGTTAGGACTGTAATGGTCTAGGTGCTCTGTAAGACCTAAAAGGGTCTAGAGCTGGTCTAAGTCTAGATCAGAGTCTAGTACTTAGCCATAGCCAATATACTGTATCTGGTAGAAATTCAGATTGGTCTGTCAACCATTAGCGAATATGAATAGCATACTGAATCAGAATACTGTGGATGTAGAATGTGAAAGTATGAAATATAATACCACAGTTCTGATAATGGTTAGTGGCTGAAGGGAGCAAGGAACCAGTTGGGCAGGTGGCTGGTAGTGCTGTCCTTGATTCAAGGTGAACAGATTATTGCATGCAGAAATTGCTGGCAAGTCTGTGGTTTTTCAAAAGTGTTGGTGCTGGTATATGGATGGTTACAGGAATGTTCTGGATCACACTCAAATCTGTTCACACATTTCTAAAGTTTGTACAGAAAGGTTCTAAATGTTAAACAGGCTGAGTTGATGGTGAAAAAGTACGAGTCCCATCATTACTGTGGGCCAAGTGTATTGATGACTGTCGAGATCTTACTAAACTGGGAGGATACAGAGTTTCAATGCCAAATACAGTAACTCTGATGTCCAAATATGGAATCTCCGAATGGCACTGCTTGAAATTCACTTTTCAAACAATTCCAGTGTTTTAAAGTCAAATTTTTGAAAATTTAACAAGATAGTAGTCTTGCTTTGGTGTCTTAGAGCACATATATACAGTTAAAATACCAATCTTTATATTTTTGGAGGTGTTATTACAATTTTTTTTTCACCTATAAGTGACTTGACTATTTTGAGTGACTGACACTGTAGGCATCTGTGAACAGGTGAATTTATGTTGTTGTTTCATTGTTGTTTCCATGTACTTTGCGGGTCTCTCATTGGCCAGATTAACTCTAAGCAACCCCAAAAGAGCAAACATACCTGGACTTGCTAAATGGGGCACCATAATGGTTCATAATGGCCTGCTTAAATAGTAGATGTGACTAGGGCAATATAGTGATGGAGCATACCGAGTGGCTGTGTAGAATTCAAACAGTGCCAACCTTAGAGCCCATTTGGATACATACTTTTTTGAAACATGTATTGTTTGTTGTTCTTTGGTGAGTGGCTGAAAGCCTGGCATTGTCTTCCATTGTTGGGGCAGAGAATCAAACTATGCAAACCTTCTCTGTGCCCCTCATATCCTCCAAGATGATCCAACATCAAACAGATTCCTACCTTCGCCACACTGATGAACATCAGTGCCAGATCATAAATGAAATCTTATCCATTGTTTCCCTAATGAACCAAGCAATCACTGTGATCTCTCAGGATACAAAACCAACAGCTAAGATGAAGTGGACCGATCTAGAAGTTGATGCACTGGTCGAATTTCTTCATGACAGCTGTGACAAATGTGCAGATGCCTCAAACTTCAAGGATGTGACATTTAATGCAGCAGTCACGCATCTCAAGCCCCTCCTGGTGAGTGGTAAGCCCAAAGATCTGAAGAGCATTAAATACAAGTGGGCACAGGTAAGCTGGCCAGTTTGCCAGGTCTCTAGCTAACCCTGACATAAATTACAGCTGAAGGGTATTTTCACAACAATCTGTGCATGGCACAAGAAGTCAGGAGTCCACTGGGATAATGAAAGAGGGGCCAACATTGATGGAATTGCAGCAAGTGAAGTATTTGATACATTTATTGCACACAAGGTGAGGTTTATATAGATGCATTTATTTAAACTACTAATTTATCCTTCCATAGCACTCAGTGATGGAAGATTTTTGAAACCAGGGTTGGAAATACCTCCACAGAATGGATGAAATCCTTCCAGGCGGTGGGGTTTTAGGTTCCAGGGCTTATTGGGGCAGTGTTAGTGCTGCATCAACATCATCTCAGACAGAAGATACTTGTTCCAACATTGGATTACCTCCTTTTATTCCAAACATCCCCCCCCTCGGTACCTTCACAGAATGCTATCTCAAACATCAATCAGGTCCTCATTGCCAATGCTGTCATCTCAACTGCCACTGCCATTGACTCCTTCATTACCCCCTCAGTAAATTTTCCTGTACCTGCCCTACCATTAACAGGTTCACCCATACCTACCCAGTCAACAATTACACCTGCATCTACCAAATTTGGGACAATATTATCCAGTTCCAAGAAGCACTGCCACAGCACCTTATCACCAGATGAAACCGATCAATCTCTCCTCTTCTCACCCATTGGTCCCCTGCTCTTCACACTATTATCCCCATCTATCCCCACCACCAAGCACAGCTGTGTGTCAGGTAGCTAAGCTGTGGGTGGCAAGGCTGTGAGTAGCCAGGCTGCAGGTAGTCAGGCTATTGCAGGCAGCAGCCAGAAAAACATGAACACCATGAATGCTACTCTCTATGCTGTTGATTCCTCAATCCGCCACTTGAATGACTCAATAATTGCCAATTTCATTGACTCATTGAAGAGTGTTCAGGCTGCCATTGGCCTCATCTATAGCCAGGGGGACATGCTGAGTGAATACAAGAGTTTTATGGCAACACACATTACAATGAATCACACTGCTGCTGTTATATATATCTCACTCCCTGACAACACTGAGCGCCTCAAGTATGTTGCTAACTTGTACAGTCAGAATGCCCCGGGTCTGAGCAGCAGCATGGGGTAGATTGTTAGTTTACATGCATGTATTGTCCACTCACACTTTGTCACTTCGTACAATGTAAAAGTATGTACCTTTCAAGTTGCTTTTGAATGACATGGACCATGTTGTGATTGTGATACATACATTGTACTGGTGACTATTATACATTATGATCACTATCAAAATCAAAATAGTCATCATCATCATCATCATCATCATCATTGTAAGTATCAAAGCCACGATGTAACAGAAGATTTGATAATCATTCCACATATGTTCTGCAATGTGATCCTGCATAGTACTTGCCTCAGCACATTCTCCACCCTCAGTGCCATCTGTATAAACCACATTGTCTTCATTGTCTTCATTTTCACCATCAGAACTGTTGTCACCATCATCTTCGGTTGGATGGTAGATACAAATGAAATTGTACAGAGCTGCAAGGGCAGCAGGTAGTTGAGCCTAAATATCCAAATTGTATTCAAGGGGGAGGAGGAGAATGTGGTAGTGACACTTTAGAATGCCGAAAATTCGCTCAATGATGTTGCATGCTGATACATGACGAAGGTTGAAAAGTTCTTTGTTACTTGGCCTGAGAAAATAAAAATTGGAAAGACCATGAATAAAACCTGATGCTATGTACCTTAGGCTTGCTTGACTCCACTCAGCAAGATGGTAATGGACGCCACGATATGGGACAAGGAGTTGTGGTTGTAGAGGGTAACCAGCATCAGCCAGCAGATATTTACCAATAGGGATATGTAGATTGGTTGAGATCGCATCATCATACACACATGCATCTGTTGATGAGCCTTCCCATCCAGTAAGTGTGTATGTGAACTTGAGGTTGAAATCACAAATAAATAGGGCATTCTGTGAAAGGAAACCTTTTTAATTGCAGTAGCCACCATGTATATGTGATGGGGGTGCAGCTGGGATGTGGCTTCCATCAATCGCACCAATTGTGTCATGAAAATAGGGGAAAAACTTTGGGTTGCATCAAATCTTTGGAGGGATGGTTTCCCCAGTTGGGAACTGGACAAAGTTGGTGTAGAATGGTGCACTAGCAAGGGCATATAATATTTTCTTGAAGTAGCTGTAAACAGTTAGATCAACTGCAAACAAAGTGCAAGTGACTTATCATGAGATGGTATCATTGGAACATTGAAAGTGCTCCCTAACATGATGAGTTGTCAGGCTTGTCACACATGTGTATAGGAAAATGGCAAGTTGTTCTTCAAGTGTGACATATCTTGAATCTTCGAGTTCTATGGAGCACAATTCATTGATTAGCTGTAAAAAAGTGTTTGCTTGGAGTCCAAGCTCTGATTGTATGTGATCTGGATGACCACACAGGAGCTCTAATACCCACTGGTAGCCAGAAAGTGCAGATGTGTGGTAATCTTGAGATGAGGTATTGATTCCAGACAGAATATTGAGAAGTGTTACCAAAAGAATGTGGATCATCTTGATTACATGGAGGAGGAGTTGTCTATGGATATTGAGGTCGGGTCCATGGTTGGGTGTCATGATCACAGCCAAAGTGAACATGGGGATGATACAGCTTGTCCATCATCCATTCATGTTTGTGTTTGTGTTTGTATTGTGGTGAGACAAGGGGGATGGCGAGAGACCCAGAAGAGCAAGATGAACATGAACATGAACATGAACAGTTCATGTTTGTGTTTGTGTTCATGTTTGTGTTTGTGTTGTGGTGAGATGGGGGTTGTGAGAGGCCCAGAGGAGCAAGATGAACACAAACATGAACATGAACACAAACACAAACACAAACAATTGTTTGTGTTTGTGTTTGTGTTGTGGTGAGATGAGGGGGGATGGTGAGAGGTCCAGAAGAGTGAAACAAACACAAACACAAACAATTGTTTGTGTTTGTGTTTGTACATGCACAGGGGTGAGGGACAAACTTGAACACGAACAAATATGAACATGAATGGCAATGTTTGTGTTAGCATTTGTTCATGTTCGAGTTACAGTGAGATGAGGGGGGATGGTGAGATGAGAGGAGGAGAGGAGGACAAGGGTGTTGGGTCAGGCAGAGGGCAAGAGCGAGGAGGGACAGGAGCAAAGACAGGGACTAGGCAAGATTGGGGTAGGTGAGACGAGAGTAGGGACAGGGGGACAGGAACGAGGAACGACACAATGCATGCAATTGCATGCATTGTACCATTCCTTGTTTGTTGTCATTGGTTGAGGGTGAGAGTGAGGGTAATATGAAAGCGGGGGTGTGTCTGGGTTGTTGCCAGTTGAAAGTGAGGACAAGGACAAAGACGAGGAGGGTGAGAGTGAAGATGGGGACAAGGGTGAGGGCAAGGGCAAGGGTGAGGGCAACAGGGGTAAGTGTACCATATCCGCGCTGTTACGACTACCACCCGGTAGGCATACAAGTAGACACAAAGCGTAGAGCCGCCTTGAGCCTAACTCTTGTTGGTCCTAACGGTGTAGGATACCTTCAGGCTTGACGCAAGCCTGGTGACGGACAGTGAGGGATACTAGGAGAAGTATCCCTAAGGAGATGATGACCAAGAGTCCCAGATGTATAAGGTCAGATGACCTTGACAGTGGTGAGGATGTTGGATAGTGAGGTCAATGTCGAACGGGACAAGTTCTCCTGATGGGAGTGGAGAACTTAGAGACTAGCCAGCGGTGACGAGCCGTTGGGGGAGAGAGCGACGGAGTCGCTCAACCTTGAGGACCTTAGAGAGATTCTAAGGTGTCGACAGCAGAGTTCTTCAAAGAAGGAGGAAGGAGGGGAGGGCGAGGAGAGAGGTCAAGCAAGGGAATGTTGCAGGGAATGGATGATGAATACCACAAGAGTAACCATAAGGTGTACACTTTAGGTGTCAGATCAAGGTTAGAGAGAGAGAGGTGTTTGAGAGGAGCTCGAACTTATATACCCCGGCTGTAAGGGCTTTAGGGCAGGTATATCCCAATCTGGTAATGGTGGTCCGTGCGCAGTCTAACCTAATATAGTAAGAGTCCATATCCGCATAAGGAAACTCGGAGTCAGTGTGGCGAGGTATCGCCCAAAAAGGCAGGAGGGGTCCTGCATGGGAAGTTCATGAGTGGAAGGATGCGTTGTGGGAATCAGTGTGGCGTGATGTGTTTGATGGCATGTGAGTGGTCACCAGGGTGAGGTGAGGTTGGAGTGCAACACGAGGTGGGTGGGATGCTGAGGAGAGATCTGGCCTCAGCTGAGAGAAGGTCGCTGAGGAGGCACAAGAGGACGGCTGTGCAGGAGAGACACTAGGGGGGGCGGTGCCGGGGAGATCCGGGAGTATAGTGGAGGCTGTGAGAAGACCACCGAGGGGGCACAGGAGGACAGCTGTGCAGGAGGGGTCCAAAGGGCAAAGGGGCGGCCCTAAAGGAGGGAGCGGGTGGGAAGATCCTGAGGGGATATTCCAGGGAGGATCCAGGGAAGATCCAGGATCAGGACACAGGTGGGGCGGCTGTGTCAAGAGGCACCGAGGGGGGTGGTGCCAAAGGGGCGAAGCTGGGCTGTTGCAAGACGTGTATCGTCCAGCGTAAACGAGTGCCAGAATGTGCCGGGGCAGATGGTCCAATGACAGGGTGGTATGGTTGGTACGCGGTCGAGGATAAGAAAAGAAAAAGACCGGGGGTGTATCAAAACCATAGCACGTGCAGGTTACTGTAGCCCATAGTATTTTCAATCTCCACTCCAACAACGGAAGATGATGCCAGGCTTTCAGCCACTCACCAAAGAACAACAAACAATATATGTTTCAAAAAAATATGTATGTATCTGAACAGGCTCTTAACTCACACTCTCAGCAGCAGCTGGAGTATAACATTTATAAACAACATCAGCCACACTTCAATTCTCCATCACTATCATATTGCCCTAGGATGTTGCCCTCACACTTGAAGCAGCAGTGGGTAGGAGCCTGTGAGGAGGACAAGTATTCCTGGACCCATAGGGGACAGGTTTTCAGACCATTAATTTGTGGAAATGATGAGATTCTGCTTGTGGGAATGATAGGGATTCACTTTCTGTAAAAGTCTCAAGGTTTGTCAAGGTCTTTCGGAGTTCTCTGGGTTCTCTAGAGATTTGTTTGAGCTGATGAGACACTTAGTCAGGGGTCCAGGGGTGCCTAGAGGGCTTTGCTATACATATAAGAGGAGCGGTGAGATTATGGAATGATCAGATGCTGGCCATGTCAATGGTTCTGTGAGGTTTGCCACCCTTCAAAGCTTCATGAGCACAATGATGTGGTGGTCCACATCCAGTGCCACTCATTGAATCCCAACTGGGAATGGCTTGTTCCGGCATAGTAACATGGGGGCACTATATTGTCTAGCCTGTCACTCAAATTGTCAGAAACTGTATGCAGTGTCTGGTTTGCATAGTGATGTATGGTATGAGAATGTATATATATAATGGGAGAATGAATACGGGCAACTGCAAGGCTGCAGGTAGATCATGAGTCCTCCGACAATATTTAGTTACTGGAAGACTCACCATTGACAAGCAATTTATTGTCAGTCAGCAGGTAGACATTGTTGTGGATGCAGAGGGTTGCAATTAGACACAACCAACATTGGCCACTTAAAGTCTCTCTCTGTTAGTTGCTCCCCATGAATAATCTGGCCCATGTGCATCTGTGTGAAGGGTAGCCCTCTGTTCTGAATGGCAAGCAGTGCCATCACAAAAGGCAGTGGTGATCCTGAAAACCTGATTTTGTTCCCTTCCAAACTACCAGGGATGTCAAACACATTCCATCTGACCATTGTATCATTTGGCGACTCTTCCATAGGTATGTATATCAAGGGATCAACATAGTTGGAGGTATGATTGATAGTCCCTCAGATAGAGCTGCCCAGCAAACATGTTGAGCTGGTTGATCAGAGCCCAAGATAGGGTCCAGTCAGATGGTAGGGAAGGAATAGAATAAAGTTGGAGATCATTGGATAGTTGCATTCACAGGGATGTATGTGGTGTGTACACATGAAGGTGGATGTATTTGCTTGCCCTAATGTCTGCCATCAAGCTGTTGGCCTCAAATGGGCTCAGCAGAATAAGTAGTTGGCTGCGGTCCTTCAAATTGTTGTGGGAGAGGATCCATTGGACAGGTCAAAGATATTGATCCATGGTCCCTCAAGTGGACTCAGGTTTAATTGTCTTGCAGAAGTCCACCATCACCAAAATAAATGGACTCCATATGTCTGCATCCTGAGTAGTTGCAGAGCTGTCTTCGAGTGTTGTGAAGATGGGACGAAAAGCGCTGTTTGCACATGATGGAGAGACCTTGCCAGTGTTCACAAATTTGACAACATCTGGATGAAGGTGATGTTCCACTGGTTCTGCCCAGTGAGGCAGCTCCACTTCTTGTTCCTGCTCCTATTCATGGTTGACCTCCTGCTCTCTTTCTTCTTCCACCTGTGTGTCAGGAAATGATAGAACTCTGAGGTCTTTACAATGCTGGCGAATCTCTGGATCTAATTGTGACAGAAAACCTGACACCTTTGCAGCATTGGTTGGTGCATACAGATCAGCTAGTGATTTGATGTCTGGCTGGAGCCATGCGTCTGCCAGCTCCTGTGGGGTGATCTTTGTCTCAATGAAATTGGACCATGAAATGAACCAAAGCAACTATGCTTCAGGTAACACCAAACTACAATCGATATCAAGTTGAAAGAAGTGAGAGGGGAATACGAAGTGAGCCCTAGGGTCTCCTGAGTCCTGCTTTAGATGAGAATATCCAAAGAGACTAGACTGGGGATTCCAGCTGTAGTCCTCTGGTCTTTTATATGCATACTATGTGTGTACATGTTGGGTCTAGATCTACTGATCTAGGGCATAGGGTAACAGTAATTAAATATGTGAGGCATAGGCATGTGGAATGGAAGGAGCGGTGATTAAATACACATGTTGATCATGGGAGTGGAATGGAAGCATGACGGAGATGAACGTGAGAAATAATATAACCATATCGGGATTGGATCTCAGATCCGATTGGGGAAGAGAAAAAGAAACAAAGTGCATCCATGCGCGAGTCCATCTAGTGGCTCTAGAGAAAGTGAAACTGGTACTGGTGAGCACACATGACTATCACATGATCCGATAAGATAAAGAAAAAGAATATCCGATTATGACTGTAACACTACCCCCTCTCTATGAATTGGCTTCCAGACGATTATAGGGTGTGTTCTTTTTCGAGAGCTCAGTCAATGGCTCCAGCCGCTTTTCAAAGAGTAGCATAAATTGATCGGGTGGGATATTCAACGCTCTAGGCGCTGAAGGGTGGGTTGAGTGGAACTCTTTCAATACTTCGCTGGCATTGACAAGATTCGACTTTGGTTCCCAAGTCCGATCTGTTTCTGAGTAGCCCCTCCAGTGGACTAGGTATTCTAGTTTGCCTCCTTTAAGGCGGGAATCACATAGGTAATCGATTTCCCATTCGTTGTCGTGGTCCTCTGAGACGTTGACTGGTCCCGGCCGGTGTGAAGGCTGTCCTTCCAAATGGTCCTTATACAGCTTAATCCGTGAGACGTTTACAACTGGGTGAATCTGCATAGATCGTGGTAAATGCAATTCAACTGCATTTTCTCCTTTGGGTGACATAATTTTGAACGGGCCTAGCCAACGTTCACTGAGCTTCTTAAAAGCGCGGGTTAATCTGAGGTTTTCTATGGACAACCATACTAGTTGGCCCACAGCATAGGGAGGTGGTGCAGAGCGGTGTCTATCCGCTTGCGTTTTCATGTTTTGCTGAGCTTGCAGCATGTTTTTCTTTGCCTTGTCTATAGTAGCCTTCATGTCCTTGGCAAACTGTTGCGCAGAAGGAGCATGGTCCGATGCAATGGGTTCTATTCCCATGTGTGGCTCGTAAGACCGAGTTACATCAAATGGTGACTTCTTAGTTGATGTATGCTTTTTGTTGTTTATCGAAAATTGTGCAATGGCAAGCCAATCACTCCATAATTCTTGCTTATCAAAGCAAAAGATGCATAGGAATTTTCCAACTTCCTTGTTTACAATCTCTGATTGTCCGTCCATCTGTGGATGGAAAGAAGTGGAAAGCTTGGTATCAATACCGAGCGCATCGTTGAGATGTTTCATAACTTGCGAGGTGAACTGTGGCCTGTGGTCTGAGGTAATAGAACGTGGAAGTCCATGATGCTTCCAAACGTTGTTCATAAAAAGTTTGGCTGTGTCTATAGCCGAGCATGTGTCGTACGTCGGGATCAGTTCCACTTCTTTGGAAAGTCTGTCCACGACCGTGAGAATAGCGTTATATCCATGGGAATTAGGGAGTCCGGTGATGAAGTCGGCTGTGATGTGTTCCCATGGGGTATTCGGAATAGGGAGAGGGTGTAATAGGCCTGTGGGTGCTGTATTGGTTCTTTTAAACCTAGCACACATCTCACAGCGCGATACATAGTCTTTCGTAAATGTGGCCATCCCGGGCCAATAGTAGTGTCGTTGCAGGAGTTCCAGCGTCTTCTCTTGACCTGGGTGACCTGCGAGGGGGGAGTCATGGTGTTTCTCAAGGATCTCCATCCTGAGAATGTTCGAATCTGGCACATAAATGCGCCCTAGGTTGTCGTAAAGACATCCATCGCGTTCCTCGGCAATACCCTTCTTGGCAAGCCTCTGTACGTCCGCTTCGCTGAGCAAGCACGTTGCGTTGAATATCATTTGTTGTAAGATAGACCCATCATCCTGAATCAAGATTCCAGATCTGATCTTGTCTGGGGTAATAACTGTTATTCCTTTATTATCATCCTCAATACCTTCCATGTGTTCTTCACGTCTCAATAGTGCATCTGCTTTGCCCATCGTAGACCCTGGCTTGTAGTGCCAAGTCATGTTGAACCTGGAAAGGTACATTGCCCAGTGCGCTTGGCATCGATTGAGATCTTGTCATGTCATGAACCACTGGAGGTTGGCGTGATCGTTCCATATTTCAAATGGTAGCCAAGCTCCTTCTAAGTGGTGGCGCCAATTCTCTAGCACTTGAATGACCGAAAGCATCTCCTTATCGGCAATGGGATAATTATGTTCTGTAGGTGTCATGGCGTGTGAACTATAGGCAACTGGGTGCCATACACTGTCTTTCATAATTGAGAGCACTGCTCCCGTGGCGAAATCTGATGCATCGCACTCTAGGCGATACGGGCATGTCTCGTCTGGGTAAGCGAGAACTGGTGCGGTGGTAAATGCTCCTTTGAGTGTGTCGAAAGCGTTCTGTTGGGCTTCCAGCCAATGGAAGGGTTCATCCTTCTTTGTCAAGTCATGCAACGGCCTTGCTACTGCAGCGTAATCCTTGATGAACCTCCTATAGAAATTGGCAAGTCCTAAGAAGCTTCGTACTCCTTTAACCGTCTTTGGTTCAGGCCATTCCCATATAGTGGATACTTTCGAAGCATCCATCATAATTCCGTCCTTTCCCACAATCATCCCGAGGAAATCAACCTCTGTGACTGAGAAAGTGCACTTTTCTGGCTTGATGAAAAGGTCGTTCTCTTGTAATCTTCATAAGACTTCCAGTACGATTCTATCGTGTTCTTTCTGGTCGTCTGTTTTTGTGAAAATAAGGATATCATCGATGTAAACAATGATGACTCCGTCCATATCTGCGAAAATGTCGTTGACCATCACTTGGAAGGTCGTGGGGGAATTGCATAATCTGAAGTACATAACGAGGGGTTCAAATGTGCCCTTAAAGCATGTGAATGTGGCTTTCCATTCATCGCCTTCTTTGATGCGAACATTATTGTATCCCCACTGTAAGTCCCTCTTGGTGAATAATTTAGCTCCTTTGAGCTTATTGACGAGTTGAGAAATGAGGGGAAGTGGATAATTATTTTTTATGGTGTGTTCGTTGAGGTATCAGTAATCCTGTACCATCCTTTTTTTTCCATCTTTTTTCGGTATGAAGAATACTGGGGATGTTTGTGGCGATTTAGAGGGGCGAATATATCCCTTAGCGAGCTGGTCTTCTATGAAAGCTGTGACCTCCTCTTGCTCCTGCGGTGATAGTGGAATGATACGTCCTTTCTTAGGTACATAGCCCTCTTTCATCTCTATTGTGTGATCCCATGGTTTCCGCTTAGGCATCTGTTCTGATTCTTTCTTTGAGAAGACATCCAGAAACTTGTGGTATGCGAAAGGAACCATTTCTTCTGTTGCTTTTGGTTTTTCATCTGTTTTTGTGGCTTCGGTGATCTGCGCTTCTAGCCGTCTGATTGTGTTGTATACTTCATATTGAATATCTATTTCTTCTTTTTCAATTTTTTGTATCCAGTCAGGTTTATCCTGTAGTGCTCTACACATGGCTGGGCAACACGTCATCTTGACCATTCCTCTAGTCCAATCTATCTCGGGATTATGGCGTTTGAGCCAACTGTATCCAAGAATGAACGTGTTCTTGCCGAGATCTGTCACTTCTGCCGAGATCTGCTCGCAGTGACCATCGAACTCTAGAACAAGGTTTGCACTGTGGGTAATCGAACCTGCTGAGTTTTTCGTGCTGTCCACGTTGTAAATGGGGATAGGGCATTGTAAGGGAGTAAGGGGGATATCGTGAGATTCCGCCCAAGACTTGTCAATAAAAATTACGTTAGCACCGCTATCTAGCAGTGCCTCTGTGGAAATGAAATCTTTGTGCTTTGATGACTGAGGCGCTACTCGGATCTTCATCGCGACTTCGCGATCTAGTTTGACACTTCTGACGAAGATGTCATCTGGAAATTCTGAGCTGGGGGAAGAAAAGGGGGAGGATTTAGGTAAAATGGGATTTGTCGCAGGTTTACTCCTGTCACCGTCTAGCGGGTGCCCATGTGAAGAAGAATCGGGTAAAAATGTATCATAATAGTCTGTGATCTTGTCTACAGCTAAACTAGAAAAAGAATTTTTAAAGTTCTGCTCCTCGGCTGTGCGCTCAGATGCACGCTTTGGAGAACCTAATTTTTTGATTGGCCAGCAAACATTTTGTAGTCCTTAAACCACGCTCGGGCCTCATCAAGAGTCATGTTTGCGATGGACTTGGTCCAATCATGTCCTTTTCCTTTGGCTTTTGCCTCCTTGACCTGGGGAGATTCTGCCTCCCATGTGTTTGCCACTGGGGCTGCTGTTTCTGCGGAACGTGTCTGGCGTCCACCGGAAGATTGTCCGCCGCTCGACTTTGAGCAAGTCTTTGAATGGCCTCCGCCAAAGAACTTGCAAGTTGGACATTGAACCTTAGGTGCACGGCACTCGCTTGCGAAGTGACCGGGCTTTTTGCAGTTGTGGCATACACGCTCTGTGCTGCCCTGGGCCTTGCCCTTTCCTTTGTTTCTGCCTTTCCCACTCTGGGTGGCGTCAACGTCCATTGCATTGGGGTCACGTGTCCTGACACGTGAAGCTGTCCCTTTTGTGACAAAATTGAGCATCGCCTTGCATGCTCCTATCTTCTTGAGTGCTGTTTGAACTTGATGAGGTCATCGTAGCAACCATCCCTCATCACCAGCATCTCAACCAACTCTCTGTCGGCATTTTGCTCAAGCAGTTCAATGAGCCTGTCATTGTCGTAGTCTGTGAGTGTCTGATACGTCTCGAACTTCATCAAGAATGTATCCATAGTCATTGAACCCTGTTTCAGGTTCGTGAGAGCTTTCCTATTCCAGTCCTTCTCTGTGGCGGAGCGGAAATGATTCTCGACTATTTGTTTAAATTGGTCCCACGTGGTGTAATTCGTGCCCATGGAAACCATCTTGTTTAGTTGCACCCTTGCGAACACTCCTGCTTCGCCACCGGTCATCCTTGACAACACGGTGCGTATTCCATTCGAGCCGTAGAGCATGGTCTTGTTGACATCTTGCCAAACAAGAACCTTTGTCCACCATTCCTTGAACTTCTTTCCTTTTGACCCGTCGTAATCTCCAGGGTCTTTGAATATCTTGGACATCTTTGGGTCTGCGGAGTGTCCCGATCCGCTCGAAGTTCCTGCGCCCATGGGCATTGCTAGTATCTGGGCTCTAGCAGCATCCAGATCTTGTTGTAGTCCTTTGTTGAGCAGCGCCAACGTCTGAAGACGCTGCTCCTGATTCTCCATGTACAATCTTAACTCTCCGGCTATGTCTTGCCAGGTATTCTCTCCTGAGGCGGCATTTGACAAAGCTTTGGCCAGCGATGCGGGAAGGAAGGTCATCTTTGTATATTAGGAAAAAGGGGGGGGTTATCTAATATTCTTCTAAAGGTATTTCGATGGCCTCCATAGGTTGTAATGGGGTCTGAGTTCCTTTGAAGAAAAGTGTGGAGCCAACGATTGTAGCTCTCCTCCTGGAGACCTTCTGATCTCTCTGTATCTGGGTTTCTTTACCTGCTTTGGTGCTGGAGCTATCTCCAGCATCTCTTTTCTCTCTCGCTTTGGTACTCTCTCTAGTACTGGAACTAATCCTCCTGTAAACAAACAGCGTCCGGTCTTGCGGAGATCTGGGGTTGGTGTTCTGAGGGGAGAGGTGTCATAGAGTTGATGGAGCGGTACTAGTTCTGGGCCTTCTGGGGTCCCGTAGTAGTTGTTGGGGTCATACTGGGGTGGCAAGGGGGTCCTGAAATCTGACTCTTGGCTGATCCAAGCACTGAACCGTTCTTCGTCGTAC
>JBBPNR010000972.1:0-14548 GCA_038091015.1 Boletus vermiculosoides
TCGAGGCGAGAGAAACCACAAATTGGGCAATTGGGCAATTGGGCGAACGGCGCCGACGTTGTGTGTCTATATGCGTGTGAGACACCAGTCATAAAAGTATACATCGGGAAGGTATGATTACCACCAGAATGACAGTCCGACCATGGACGAGATCACCAGCGAAACACCTGTTGACGATCCACGACGCCGTTTGTACATCCAGAGCCGCCAAAACCTAGGTAGGGCGTGTCACTTGCGGGGGTTGGACAAAGCAAAACAAAGAGCTCACGTCGTCTAATAAAACAATCTCGGCCGAGCTATAGATCGCGAGAGCGAGTGTGGTCGACTCAACCCCTTCTCGCACACCTCGGTTTCATCACCGGCTTCAAACAATTCGATACAAGACTTGCGAGTTCAATTAGTCCTGCGAGGTTCAACAGAACAATGCCATACCCACCTTGCTTGTACCGGGCGTCATCATATGGAGCACCGAACAGAGTATTGTTCTAGCAATTATGCTGAGACTCCAGCAACTGATAAACTTTGTGCAGGTCATGCACCTTGATGGTGTCGTTCTGAACCCAAGACTCCTGTGCAGCGTATGCTACACCTCGACGACATCCAATGCATCTCGCCTGTCAATGTTTTTTGAGAAAAGAACAAAATATATATACAGAACGGAGGTTTTCATCATACCTAGTAACAGAGCCATCAACATCGACGTCTTGCCTGACCCTGTCGGACCAATAATCAAGTAAACGCATCCACGTTGGAAGTATACTTCTCCCTCGACCTGAGGGTAAAACTACGTTGGACCAGGCCAGGAGGGAGTCCGCCTCGTATGGCAAGCCAGGAAGTGGTCTTGTCGTCGTCCTGAGCTACGCTACGATATAGCCACTAGCTATGCCGGGCCTCCAGCCACTGCGCCGGGACCCTTGCCACCGCCAAGGGAGACCTGGCCCCGACGGCCAGCGCAACCCAACCGGCACAACGTCTGGATGGTGTCAGTGCATCATCTTCAGCACCATCCTGCGACCACGCAATTGTAGCATCTCTAAATCCAATAAGATCTAATTCTGAGATAATCGTGGTGGTCGATATAGGCAGAGCGTTCCGGGTGCTAGGCTCATAACCATCAAGGAGTTCGGTATCCAGCAATAGTTCGTCTATGCGGTCGAGGGAAGCGAGTGCTGAATGGATCATCTAGGTGTTTAAACTTTAAAATGACTCTCGGTATGAAAACAATACGAACCCGAAATAATCCGGGGTAAATATAAGAATATAGGTCGTAGCTGATTTCGAAGGAGATCGAAGGCTTGAGTAGATGATCAATCCATGTCACGAATAGTTCGAATATTGTTGCCCACCGGAAATAGAAGCAAGGACGGTGGACGCCGTGGGAGGCTCACAAAACGGTCTTGTTACCATGCCACTTCTTTCTGTTGTTGTTTACTCTGTCGTCATCTGATCATGAGTTGGCTGTTGCGACCGTCCGGCGGGCCATCGGGCTTTGTTTCCAGCGTTAGTGATACGTGTTGCGAGAGAAGCTCTTTCCTGGCTCCGCTGGCACTGTTGGAGCTCTGCCGCCTGGTGCTGGATCCGAAGTTTTAATACATCCGAGTATTCATTCGGTACCAATCGCCGCGAGTCGTGTACGTTTCCGAAGGATTGAGACCTCACGAGGAACATGTGAGTCCGTTCGTATGGGCCATCGAGGGTCGGTACGTGTTCAGGTGACGAAAAGTGTAAGGTTGATGGATTGTTACCTTATGCCATTATGACCATTTGCACTGTGTAAGTATTTGAACAACAACGTGGACTCATTCTGACGCCCAATTCTAACCTCAGTGGGCGTACCAGATCATTGACACACAGGTGTGCTTTTGCTGGGTGGTCATGTTTGGTTGAGAGGGATGCTGTAATGTATACTCTGCGCCTTGTCTGTTAGTGCTCTCCGTCGCACCCGGAGTGCGCAGCCAAGGGTGTCAAGGAAGAGCCATTGGGGGACGACACCGTCACACGCCGTGGGACGGGCTTCCTAGGTAAACACCGCCACCACTGATACGGTATGTCTGCCACAAGGATAAAATCTTATCAGGCCACATTTAGGAGGTTATCACAGCGAGAGACTACATACTTAGATCGCATGAATCCACTATTGTACTTATACCCCCACACCGGAGAGAAACTCCGCGGGGGTCATTCTTTGTTTCATGGCTTCCATCATGGGGCGTGCCCGTGGCTCTTCAAAACCTCAAATTTCAATCACTCGTTGCGGGGTACAAATATTTGTTCAATAGCATTCCGAATCGAATACACACGATTGTCGGAATGTCCAACATCGTATAAAGATCTCCCGGCGGATTTCAAAGAATTCTAGACCGCAAGTTTGGATAATTTCAAAACAAGCAGTGCCCCTTGCGACAACGTTCACTCCCCGCCGCGACGGTACCTTCTGATGTCCCCATCCGCATGAAGTCAATTACTGAATTGTTGGAAATCACAGTTTCCGCTCCGTATGCTTATATAATCACGTCGTATACCATAGCACGCTATTTTCATGTATTCCTCCTCTATACTTGTTTGACAGAGCTCAGACAAACAAGATTGTTTTGTTATTATTCTTACTGCGTGGTCGCGCGGCCCGAATTCTAACATGAATCTAATTCTTGTCTTGATATAAACTTATGTAATAATTGCTACATAACTGGAACCTTTTGCCAAATACGAAAATATAAACTGGTTAACCTAGCAAATGCTGTGGGGTATGATCCCTTGTAATTTTGTGGGCGCAGTGCGCACTGGGGACCCATGCGGAGCCATATCTCGGGGAAACTCGGGGTCCTCCTTCGTGAATATATCTTCCCAATGGATGAGTGAGATCAATCCCCCGTCCTTCCCCGGCGAAGGTGTTTTTCAGTCGCACTTCCCTTCTTGACTCGGCCAACTCGAACTCGGAATGGGCTTGTATGACACAACCATTGGTGCGTGCAACGAGGTGCCCAATTTGCGGATTAAAGTTTGCTGACAGGATCAAATGATAGGTACACTCCTGGTGGGCATATTTTGTGAGTGTTGGCGACTTGCATCATTAATGTGGTAACCCTTGTGATTTCCAAGTCAATACATTTTTGTATGGCCTTGTCACGTACCAGTTCGCTGCATACTACCGCACGGGTGCGTAGGAGTAACAAAGTCGAATTCACAATAGCTCATCCTCGCTCCAGAATTCAATGACTGGCCAGTAGTAAAGTCAGTTGGTCACCGATCCACGAGCCCACAACTCTGACAGGCGATGTTAGGTATATGGTACTCTTCTTATTCATTTTGGATACATTCCACAGTGCCTCGTGAGTGCTATCCATTATCCGGTGCTTGTGAAGTGATTTGATTGCTTCTGCAGAGCCATGTATATGGCATGGAATTATACGTTCGTGGCCTTGCTAACCTCCGATTTTACTCATGCTCACTGCATTCCAGCGTGACGAACTACGACAATCCAGCAGCTCTTGCAGGTGTGTAATCGTGTGGCTCGTTCATTTCAGTCTGGTCCTAATGGTCCTCGAAGTGTCTGAATGGCCATACATGTTTACTCCTGTTGGTACTGCGCTTGCTGCCTTAGTGACGCAGATATTTCTAGGGTATAGGCAAGTACACGGATATAGCAGCCCAATCTCAAACTGAATCTGCGTGCTGCAGAATTTGGCGTTTGACCAGCAGCAGGACCCTTTATGGCGTGGTCATCCTCCTGGCAATTCCTCCATTCATTCTGGGTATGATTTGCAGCATCGAGGCTTGGATCATTAAAGTGTACGTTTTACGAGTGCTATACCGCATCAGGCTGATGATAATAATTCAGTTTGTCTGAGCTACCACGTATTACTCCCCTCGTCATTGCCTGGTTGTGCATGCAGGTCATCGTGGATGCATTTATCACGAGTACGCTCGTTTATTCAAAACATAAGATCCAGGTGTTTATTCCAATCACCAGTTACTTTGGTCATCATTTTTTCCCGTTTGCGAACTGGTTTCCGCAAGACAGATACAGTTCTCAACCGATTTATCCGCGGTGCCATCCAGACAGGTCTCTTTGCCGGAATCTTCTCCATGGGTGATTTGATCTCTTTTCTCGTCCTCCCTCGCACAAATCTCTACGGCATGTTCGCCATCCCCCTGGGTCGTATCTACACGAATGTGAGTGTCATCAACATAACGAAGGTGTGTCGTCCGCTGACTAGATTTTCGTCTTTCTTTTTTGGAAGACCCTCTTGGATAGTCTTCTAAGCCGCGATTTGCTCAAGGGGGAGTCGTATACCACGTATGACTTGACCGAAGTGGTGGGTTGCTAAGTTGCCGTCACATGATTGTTGCTCATCTCCGACCCCGCTCAGCCCGGTCCAATAAACTGGCCAGGCACCGATTCGTCGCAAGTCACTTCGGAGTAATCCACCGGCAATCTACGTCAGGCACGAAGGATCGTTCAGCAAACGCAAAACGCAAGATCTCACGACCGGTGAGAATGCGAAAGACAAGGTCGTCCCACTTTCGGTCTGAGAATGACAGCTGGAGCCATGTTCTAGGAAGGACGCTAGGCAGTACAAAAAGTAAACTTTTCATCAAACGTTCGTGTTGAGCATTCTCCGAGCCATCATCTGTTTCACTACCGCCTTCGTTTTCATGTTCTACGTTTATTCGTACTTGACATGTTGTGTCGTAATTTGATGGTAAAACCACGTCTGGATGGCGTCAGTGCATCATCCTCTGCACCATTATGCGACCATGCAAATGCAGCATCTCTAAACCCGATGAGATCCAATTCCTCAACAATGGTAGTTGGAATAGACCGAGCGTTCCGAGGGCTAGGTTCATAACGGTCAAGGAGTTCGCTATCCAGCAAGAAATCGTTTATGCGGTCGAGGGAAACTCGTGCTGAATGGATCATCTAGGTATGAAAGCGTTACAAACCAGAAATAATCCTGGGTAGATATAAGAATATAGGTTGTAGCTCATTTTGGAGGAGATCGAAAGCTTGAGGAGATGATCAACCCGTGTCACTAATGATTCGAGTGTTACCATGCGAATAACCCCGATGGCTGTCCGAGCCCCATTAGTCGTAGAGCGTTTTTATAAATGACAGGTATGATGCTCACTGTCGGTGATGGTCTGAACTCGTGCATTGGTCTGAAATGGGACATAGGGTCATCGAATTGATATTGCCATTTTCGCACCTTCTTTTTCTGATCTCGCTTGACATGTTGGATCCTCTTCATAACCATACCAGGGAGCGGGGATGTGATGAGCATCACTCCCACCCCAACCAACGCGCTGCGTGAATGAGAAATCAGTAAGCTGTGAATTACCTAACCACCATGACTCGGTCGTACCTCCAGTCCAAGAGTGTTTACAATAACCAACTCGCCGCGATAACTTGGAGCGGCACATATAGTACTGAAAATCCCATCTCCTTAGTCAATCAGTCGATGACTGGAGGGAAAGGCTAACAAGTATCAAAAAGTCACGGTCATCATTCACAGAATCACAGTAGCGAGATCCAAGGCGATAAGATTGTTGAGCTTTCCAACGAGATTCTTTGCTGATGATTTGGCCGTTGACAGAGTATCTTTGGATGCATGTCCAGAGGCACCCGGTTCAGAGGAAAAGGAAGCAGGTAGCTTCGCGTCCTCTGTTTCTGCTTTCACTCGAATGCGAAGGGCATGTTCGAATATGAGCCGGCTGAGTACTATATGGCTTCGGCTCGAACCATAGTGCGACCCTGATCAGAATGTTAGCTTTCCGAATGTTTGCTTGCACATAAAGACATCATAATACTCGCCTCAGTGAAGTTGTACCACTGATGAAATAAGGGTGTCAAGGACAATAAGCAATATCCACGGAACTACTCAGGCTGGGGCTCACTGCTGGAGCGCTCACTTCACTGTTCAATAAACCGTGTAGCGCCAGCGGGCCCGCTACCTTTGCCAGTGAGCTTGAATCTAATCTTACCACGGCAGTCGTTCTAGTCCACTAGTGCAGCGTCCTTTGACTGTTCGTCCTGTAGATCATACCATATACCCTGTCCCTTCAAAATGTACACACCTCCCGGAGAACTGGCTTTGGACTTGAGCTCGGGGGAGGGTGGAAGTTTGCATGACTATTCTCAGTGGATGATGTATCATGATGATGTAAGACATGTAGCAAGGTTTCACACGATACGTAGTCACCACAAAAAGCAAATTATCGGCATATGAACTCAAAATCATGCGCAACGAGACCCACTACCTGAAGGTAGCGGGAATATTTGTTCCCTAGCATTGCGAGGATTAATGTGCAACACCGCAAATTTGGACAATTTCAAAACAAGCAGTGCCGCTGGCGACAAAGTTCGCTCGCTGCCGCGAGTCGCGACCCTCCCATTTCCCCATCTGCATGAAATCGATCACCGAATCTAATTCTTGCCTTGATCTGAACTTGGTCATTGCTAACTGAAACCTTTTGCCAAATACAACTGGTTACGGTAACCTAACGGGTGGCTGACTCACTTCCTAACGATGCAGAGGGGTGTATAATCCCTTCGTAATTTTGCTGATACAGGACGCACTTGGTACCCGTGTGGACCCATATACTTGGGTCCTCCTGCTTGAATATATCTTCCCAATGGGTGAGGTCGATCCACCATCCTCCCCCGCCGAAGGTGTTCTTCAGTCGTACTGCCCTTCTTGACTCAGCCAACTCGAACTCAAAATGGGCTTGTATGACACAATCCTTGGTGCGTGACACGGGGTGCCCAATTAGCGGATTGAATTTTGTTGACGGGATCGAATCATAGGTACACTCCTGGTGGGCATATTCTGCGAGTGTCGGCGACTTCGATCATCAACGTTGACACTGACTAATACTTGTGATTTCTAAGTCAATACATTTTTATATGGCCTCGTCACGTACCAGTTCGCTGCATACTACCGGACAAGTGTGTAGGCGCTACAAAGTCGAATTCACAATAGCTCATCCTCACTCCAGAATTCAATGATCGGCCAGTCATAAAGTCGGTTTGACACCGATCCACCAGCCCGCAACTCTGACCAAGGATTTTAGGTATATGGTGCTCTTCCTCTTCATTCTGGATACTTTCCACAGTACCTCGTGAGTGCTATTCAGTATCCGGTGCTTGTGAAGTGATTTGATTGCTTTTGCAGAGTCATATATATGGCATGGAATTATACGTTCGTAGCCTTACTAACCTCTGATTCTACCCATGCTCACGGTATTCCAGTGTGACGAACTACGATAATCCAGCAGCGCTTGCAGGTGTGTAATCATGCGGCCCGTTCATTTCAGTCTGGTCCTAATGGTCCTCGAAGTGGCTGAATGGCCATACACATTTACTCCTGTTGGTACCTCGCTTGCTGCCTTGGTGACGCAACTGTTTCTAGGGTATAGGCAAGTATACAGATATGGCAACTCAACCTCAAACTGAGTCCGTGTGCTGTAGGATCTGGCGTTTGACCAACAGCAGGATCCTGTATGGCATGGTCATTCTCCTGGCGATTCCTTCATTCATAATGGGTACGATTTGCAGCACCGAGGCTTGGAGAATTAAATTGTGCGTCTTACGAGTGCCATGCCCCATCAGACCGACCACAATCATTTAGTGTGTCCGAGCTACCCCGTATGACTCCCCTCGTCATTGCCTGGTTGTGCATGCAGATCGTTGTGGACATGTTCATCACTAGTACGCTCGTTTATTCAAAACATAACATCAAGGTGCTTATTTGCAATCACCAGTTACTTTGGTCACCATTTTTTCCCGTTCACGAAATGGTTTCCCCAGGACAGATACACTTCTCAATCGACTTATCCGCGGTGCCATCCAGACAGGTCTCTTTGCCGGGATCTTCTCCCTGGGTGATTTGATCTCTTTCATTGTTCTCCCTCCCACGAACCTCCACGGGATGTTCGCCATTCCCCTGGGTCGTGTCTACACGAATGTGAGCGTCATCAACCTGACGAAAGTGTGTCTTCACTGATTGGATTTTTTCTTCTTTCTTTTTTTGGAAGACCCTCTTGGATAGTCTTCTTAGCCGCGATTCGCTCAGGGCAAAGTTGTATGCCACGTATGATTTAAGCCAAGCGGTGAGTTGCCAAGTTGCCTTCACATGATCGTCGCTCATCTCCTATCCCGCCCAGTTCGGTTCAGTAAACTGGGCAGACGTTGATTCGTCGCAATCGACTAGCAATCCACATCAGGTACGAAACACCGTTCAGCAGACGCGTGATCCCTCGACTGGTGAGAATGCGAGAGACAAGGTCGTCCCACTTCCGGTCTGAGAATGACATTAGGAGGGCAGTACAAGAAGGGGACCTTTCATCGAAGGTTCGTGTTGCGCATGCGTCGTGCTATCGTCCGTTTCGGTGTCGCCTTCGGTTTGATGTTCTACTTTTATTCGTACCATGTTGTGTCGTAACTTGATTAGTTAGGCTGCACTTTTGGTGATATCTTTTGCTATGGAATGGGACCTGTTGACGGGATCGTCAATCGTGGAGTATATTTTTGTATATGTATATCATGGTAGTATGGTACGCAGAGCGGACATACTCGTAATGCATATGCGGAAAGTGCATAGTTCTAAAGACCCATGAGAGAGCCGTGGAGAGCGATCTATCGATTGGTAAGTGGGAGGTGAATACAACTGAAGCATTGCCACTTGGACAGTGAGGCCTACTTGCCCTGATATCTTGTGTGCAGCGTGCAATGATTCTTGATGCAGGGATTGTATCTAGCCACCTGTGGATCTTCGATATAGACTCCCATAGAAAGAAGGAAAATACGATACCCAGTGAAGGTCGTCCCGAGTATCGCCACTACGGGTTTATTACGAATCGTCCTCGACACTCTCAAAGTGTCCAAGCAGAAAACATAGTACGCCAACGACCACATGGACGTTGCAAATAATAAACGGAGTGTAACTAGAAAGATGACTGGACACTACGATACGAAAAAGCGTCACTTGCAACAATGCATGACATTCACAAGCTAATGTTTACTTCGGAAGCCGGCTGATCTTCATATTGAGTCGCACAATAACCAAGAAACCAAGTCTGCAATACGTTCGCGAGATTGGTAGTCACAAACCGTACAAGCACAACAACCCAGAAGAAGACAGTGTGTGCACCACCGAGCGCAGCGGGGTACTGCTTGACCAAACTAAATGTGAATTGTTATGCCCCAACGAATTCAAAATGTCCACATGCATGCACCCCAGGACACATGACCGACGGATACCTCTTCGGCCACGACGAGTTCAGTATTGCTACCTACCGGGAATAGAAGCAAAGACGGTGGATGCTGTAAGACATCGTTAAAACGGTCACCGGGGGAAAATATACAGGACATGCCGCTCAACGTCCTTCCCATTACAATGGTCCAGATGGCAAATTGCCATCTCAGCTCTCCACATACCTAAAACCACCCGATAACTCACATAGGCTGCGTATGTGATGAGCATGACGACAAGGGGCAAAGAAAAGCTGACCTATCCGACATCAACATCCTTTTAAGCCACCACCGAACGAAAATGCACACCTCATATTGGAGTTGAACGTTGATCACCCACATCACCCTGGATTTTAACAGCCAAGTCAGTTCATCTTCATGTTTTTCGGAAATGCACTGTTCCATTTGTGATTTCCATCCAAAGAGTTTTACCATACGAATAACCCCGATGGCTGTCCGAGCCTCATTAGTCGTAGAATGTTTATATTACAAATGACAGGTATGATGCTTACTTTCGGTGATGGTTTGAACTCGTGTACCGGTCTGAAATGGGATATAGGGACATTTGATTGATATTGATGTTCCCGCACCTTCTTTTTCTGATCTCGCTTGACATGTTGGATCCTCTTCATAACCATACCAGGGAGCGGGGATGTGATGAGCATCACTCCCATCCCAACCAACGCGCTGAGTGAATGAGAAACCAGTAAGCTGAGAATTACCTAACCACCATGACTCAGTCGTACCTCCGGTCCAATCCAAGAGTAGTGTGACTCTCTGCCAGTGTGTAGCATAGGCGCACTGGCTGGTCCCGCGTTGCGCTCGGGCGTTGCCCATATATGGGAAGTCGCGCCTACGCCCGTGATTCAGAGGCCTACTAAGCATCGCTGCTCGCCTGGTCACGCGTCACGGCCGCCTTCAATCGACTATGGGGCGTCGTGCTCGTGTTTCGCGCCTCTGGAACGTTCCTTCTGCATCTCCACACCATGTATGACATATGCGATTGCTGGAATTCATCTGATACGGCCTTGGTGCAACCGTCCGACTCGGTATGTGTAACTCTTTGTCTGGATTTGACTAACTCTTCTAGATCGCGATTTGACTCGTCCTCGACGACGTGGTAGGTTAACGGGTTCGGTAGGGCGTCTTAGATGCTTGCTGGGTAGTTGGGGTGGCCTAGGTATGTCATCCGTCTTGCGTTTGTGCCGTTTTTGCTGACTCGTCTCTTCTCCAGCTAGCACTTTCGTTTCGACTCGTATCGTGTTGCTCGTTGTGTTATCCCTGTTGCCTCATCTCCCATCCTTTCAGACGCCATTTCCATCCGTTTGGTGTCCTCGATCGTCCTCGATGCCTCCTGTTTCGTCCAGTTCACCCATATGGCCTCCTGGCCCTCTACTTCGGCACAACGTGTTCATATCGTCAACGCCCTGCTTCCTATTTCTGACGTCTTCCCCTCCCTTGGATGCTCCCGATGCATCCGTCTCTCCGCTGGTGGATGCAGCGTCATCGCCCGCATGACCTCTCCACTCGCCCTCAAGCTCGACGCTCGGGGCTCGTTGCATCACACGGATCGTTTGGACTGCGCTCCACTTTTACGCCTCATTTCACTCACTCCCTTCGTGGCGCAGTCATTCAAATGGGGTTGAGAATGGTATGGAATTGTCTGGAGATGTTCTAGGTGAGCCTTCTTCATCCGTCGAGGTATGCCTACAATTTACTGCGGCAAGCCCCGGTCCAGGCCGGCCCCGATGCATCACTAAGTAAAATTATGCACTTTCCGCATATGCATTACGACTTACATACACCAAAATATTCCACGATTGACGACCCTCCCACTCCATGGCAAAAGATATCACCAAAAGCGTAACATAACTAATCAAGCGACGATACAATATGGTATGAGTAAAAGTAGAACATCAAACCGAATGCGACACCGAAACGGACGATAGCACGACGCATGCCCAATACGAACCTTCGATGAATCTTGTACTGCCCAACATCTTTCCCAGAACATGGCTCCAGATGTCATTCTCAGACAAGAAGTGGGACGACCTTGTCCTTCGCATTCCCACCAGTTGAGGGATCACGCATCTGCTGAACAGTGCTTCGTACCTGACGTGGATTGTTGGTGGATTGCTTCGAGGTGAATCCATACCATAAGGGCATCGTGACGTGCTGGCACTCGCACTGAACTGGATGACGTTCCGTTCATCGTTGAAAACGTAGAGGTCGATTCGAAAATTATGTCCTGTCTCGAATCCAAGCTCGCTCGACTACATCTCTCCCTACCGGAGACAGCACTATCTATCTCGTTTGACTGGAGATCGCTCAAGATGGAGTCGGATCCCTCACCTCATTTCGTACAGCTTTTGTCAAATAGTCTTGATATGGATCCGGATTCTGATCTCGATTTGATAACCGGACCAGGATATGAATACACACTTGCCAGTGCTGTATCAGTGCAGCCGAATTTGAATCGACACTACGCGGCCGCGCTCTACGATCTCGCGGATCGCCCTTCTGACAACATAGGTCCATTTCTAGGTGTGCACCGGAGAATGGAAGACGTGCCTATGCAGAATTTAGCATGGTGCGCGGCCTCGCTGGTCAATCGGTCACCGGTCGGTACCCTCCGTGCACTCCTTCAGGATAATGTCACTGGGAAGAGCATGAGACATGCGTGGCTTGCAACAGACCATCGTCGTCTGCTCAACCCTTTCATGGATGATGTGCGTTTCCCTGTGGACGACGGTCGGATGTCGGATGGCACTAGAAGTGGGATGGATGGAAGCACCCTAGAGGACTATGGCCCTCTGAGAAAATCGCATACGTTCGAGGCTATCTCATCCAAACACGACGACGCAATTTGTCAGGGCACTTATTCAGGCGTTCCGGCCCCTCTACGTCGTCGGGCTCCAAGGAAGTTGGAGCGCACAATGAAGGAGTAGTAGGGGTGAAGGTCAAGATCGGACAACACATTATGTTCCACTCAGAGACTTATAAAACGGTCTTATTACCATGGCACTTCTCCCTGTTGTTACGTACTCTGTCGTCGTCTGATCGAGACTTAAATGCGACCGTCTGGGGGGCCATCGGGTGTTGTTTCCAGCATCACTGATCCGTGTTGCGAGAGAAGCTCTCTCCTGGCTCCGTCATATGCGACCCTTTTCGAAGTTCTGCGCCCCCAGGTCCCTAGTACTGGATCAGAAGCTTTGCATCCGAGTATTCATTCGGTGCCAATAGGCGTGGTCATGTAGGTTTCCGAAGGACTCGAACCCCACGAGGAACAGGGTCTGTTCATATGGGCCATCGAGGGTCGGCACGTGTTCAGGGGCAGCCAATATGAATGGAACAACAAAAAACCCTGGACTCCATTAGGTTCAGGTGACGAAAAGTGTAGGGTTGATGGATTGTTACCTCATGTCATTATGACCTTTTGCACTGTGTCTGCGCTTTCAAGTTGTCTGGCAGTGCTGTTCGTCGCCGCATCCGGAGTGCGCAACCAAGCTTGTCAGGGACTCGAAAGGCACTGTAGATGGGCCGGGGATAATATTGCCACACGCCGTGGGAATCGGTGGGATAGACTTCCCAGAGAATCGCCACCATCACATCGTACCAGTAAGCATCCCGCCAAATTCGGATTGCCCATCGCATGAATATGCAGGGACGGTAGCACCGTAATCTGCGAGGATAAATTTTTTTCAGGCCACAGTTAGCAGGTTATCGCAGAGGGGACTAATTATATGACCCCACTACTTCTATCACCTGTACCTAGACCCCCACACCGGCCGCTGAGGCGGCTACAATGGTCCTGAGTGGTAGGACACCAGTAGTGGGTGGTTGCTACTAGTTCTCGGCTAAATCCACTCCGGCGGGGAGAAAGGCGGGACCATTATGTAGGGTTTTTGAAACGGCTTTCTATGGGCGCACCCGCGGCTCTTCAAAGCTACAAAGTGAAAAAAAAGTTTGCAATGCTCGGAGCTTAAATCTGAAACCCCCTCGGAGGCTGGCTGCTTCAAGTTGAACGTTGAGCGCTGAGCGCTCACTTCACTATTCGATCCATATTAATTCACAGCTACATTCCGAGCCGAGTACACGCGATTCGTCGGAACGTCCAACATATAGTCGATCGCAGATCTCGGTGGATTTTGAAAGATTCCACGTTACAGACAATTTCGAAACAAGAAGTGTCGAATGGCACCGCTCGCAACAAAGTTCCCTCGCTGCCGCGACCCTCTCATGTGCTCCATCCGCATCACTGAACCTAATTGTTGTTTTTCTCTAAATTGTTTCTTTACAATTTGCCAAAAGCAACTGGTTAACCTAGCAGGTGGCTGACTCACGTCACAAGTTCCGCATGCTGTTGTATGATCCCTTCGTGATGTTGCGGATGGCAGGGCACACTGCCTACCGCCCTCCTTCGTGAATATATCTGCCCAATGGGGGGGGTGTCAATCCCCCATCCTCCGAACGTGTTCTTCAGTCGTACTGCCCTTCTTGACTCAGCTAACTCGGATTCAGAATGGGCTTGTATGACACAATCCTTGGTGCGTGCAACAGGGTGCCCAATTAGCGGATCGGTTTTTGTTAACGGGATCGAATGATAGGTACACTCCTGGTGGGCATATTCTGTGAGTGTCGGTGACTTGCATCGTCAACGTGGACACTGACTAATACTTATGATTTCCAAGTCAATACATTTTTATATGGCCTCGTCACGTACCAGTTCGCCGTATACTATCGGACGAGTACGTAGGTGCCACAAAGCCGAATTCACAATAGCTCATCCTCGCTCCAGAATTCAATGATCGGCCAGTCATAAAGTCGATTGGTCACTGATTCACGAGTCCACAAGTCTGACTGGCGATTTTAGGTATATGGTGCTCCTCCTCTTCATTTTGGATACTTTCCATAGTACCTCGTGAGTGCTATTCATCATCCGGTGCTTGCAAAGTGACTTCATTGCTTCCGCAGCGCCGTGTATATGGTATGGAATTATACGTTCGTAGCCTTACTAACCTCCGATCCTACCCATGCTCACTGCATTCCAGCGTGACGAACTACAACAATCCAGGAGCTCTTACAGGTGCGTAATTATGCGGCTCGTTCACTTCAGTCTGGCCCTAATGGTCCTCGAAGTGGCTGAATGGCCATACACATTTACTCCTGTCGGTACCTCGCTTGCTGCCTTGTTAACGCAACTATTTCTAGGGTATAGGCAAGTATACAACTATAGCAGCCCAATCTCAAACTGAATGCATGTGTCGTAGGATTTGGTGTTTGACTAGCAGCAGAATC
>JBBPNR010000973.1:0-14546 GCA_038091015.1 Boletus vermiculosoides
CGTCGCCAGGGTGGTCGATGTTGGCTGTATGCCCTCGAAAGAACGCACGCCCACTCGCCTGGGCTGACGCAGTCACTAGGGTGCAATCCCGAGAAAGGTCTTGGGGATTAGCCTTTGAAATCATACCCCCGTTGGGGAATAATGCACTCAATCCCGAGTAAGATCGATGGAAATGCTGTCTCCCGCGCGATGTGCTAGTTTTCCACTTCAGCTGCTTTCGTGCTTACAGAGCGGATCGAGAGCGACCGTGACATCCATTGCAGTGGTCATACTTCCCATGGTCCCGCATTACCTGCTCCATTGATCATCCGTGCATAGCACCCTTGTGTCAAGCTGACGACAGCCATCTGCATTAAGATGGTCAGTCGGATGACGCTGGTTGCTGGGGTGGCTCACGTTCAACGTCTCTCGAGCATGTATGCGTTGGCTGCCATGTGAGTGGAGTACCAAGAGTTGGTCCGTGGTGCTGTTGTTCGTGACGTGGTAGCGGTGAGTACACTATGCTGATAGTGGTCATCATAACCTACGGCCTCCGCAAAATTGTCACTTTGTAAGACATACGATCTTCCTCCTTGTCAACCTTTGTCTAGGGTCTACTCTCTGTACCGCATGTTCGCCATCGTGGACAGCTGTCTCTGGCACGCCAGTGCTCAGCGCTTTAAAATATACACAATATCAATGTCAAGTGAAACATGCCATACCCCTTCACGCTTCATAAAACTTGCTTAATGTCGTCTGCACGGGAGCTCGTAAGGTTTTCTCCAGAACGTTACGTTACATTCACCCTGGATATGTCGCGGCCTCGGGGTTGGATATTGGAATACGGTCTTCTGATGTGATCTAGATGCCTGACCTCAGGGGGAACTCACCAGACGTCAGTCGTACATTTTAGGAAGGGAAATCACTGGACATGATTTTATTCAAGGAAGAAACGAAACCGCCCTTTGCGCAACTCGAAAAGGTTGTTAGCCACACCGATTTTGTCTTTCAGGCTAGTGGACTGAGATAAATGAGTGTTTGGGATCGGCATACTCATTGGCGGTAGTGACGACTGGGTGAGAAATTAAAGTAGTGGATGCGATTTTGTGGAGGATCTTACGAGAGCATGCCATGGTGCGATGGTTGGCAAAAACAAAAAAAAGGATACTGAGCGCAGCGCTGCTCAGCTCTTCCCACGAACAAGGTGCAACTGTAAGCAATTAGGTGGCAGTACTTGAGCATCCCGAACATGACCTCGGGGAGTTGGTCATCGACGCGTGGCCCACTGTTTCGACATTCTAGGTTAAACAGTCATGTACATTCCCGTTCGTTTCAAAAAGTAAACATATAGGAATGATATAATACACCTTTGCAGTATCCAAGTCTGGGAGATTCAATAAGCGTCATCCCTCCCTCCAGTCCATCAGTCAAAAAAGGATCGAACATACGCCTTAGTTGGAAGGCGCCCGCGCCGCCTCCTTCTCGCCCCTCAAAATACGTTCTACGTTCGCGCCGATCCGACGACGATCTTCGAGCGTGAAGTCAGGTTCAGGTGCCGAGTATCCAAGTTCTACAATGATGGTTTAGGGAAAACCACACTGACGCGTGTTGTGTGCTTACTGAGGCTAGGATACTGCAGGGGCACGTGTTCGGCTAGGACAGGAAGCCGGGAGAGATCTAGGGGATAAGAAGGACCGATCCATGCGCTGCGAATTTCGTGGTCCCTAAGAGTAGAATACCAGTTCGGTGAGCGGTACCAGAGAGTGAGTATATAAAGCTTACTTTCTCTGAACAGAGACAGGTTTTGTGGGTCAAATCAGTCACTTCAATAGAATGGGGCGGAAAACCAACCTCTTCACGTGTCAGAGGATGAACGAGGATGCTTGGTCATGGCATAAGGAAAGTCTGCGAAAAGGAAAGTCTTGGCAGCCTCCTACCTGAGATCACCTCTGTGTTGACAGAGATAAGAGAACACAGACGCGAACGACGTGGAAGGGACCCATATCTCATAGGAGCCTACACAGCATTCATTTCAAGAGGGCCTCGGAAATCTGCGCCAGAGTCACTCACCTACGGGGTGCGGGCCCATTGGGCCAGTGTTGACGCGGAAGAGAGGGACCGCAACAAAGGCCCCGTCGCGCCGGAGACGCAAGACAGCATCGCGCAGCTCGAGCGCAGCATGATGCTGTTCCGCATTGTTCTGATGAAAGTAGATGTCTACACACCATACGTGCAAGGACGACAAACGCTCGTGTTAGAAAAGACCCGCACGGCCTGATTAGATAGCTCACGGAAATGCCATTCCCTAGAGGGCGTAGGAGCTGAGTGAGGACTCGAAAGCGGTTGGCTACACGTACTTGATCTCAGCGTTCACGACTTCCTCGAGATCAGTCGGTGGAGACATCTCCAAGTGCAGTACAGATAAAGAGACGGGGTGCCAGGAGCGCTCTGTCACTGCAGGAACGGAGGAAACGCGCTCACCGCTGGGTAATCATTCCACGCTTAGTCATATGTAGCTCCTCTGAGGGACACCCATATGGGAATATCATAAACCGTGAGTAAGTAAAATCGGAGGCGCAGCAATGGTGCACAGCCACCTATGTCACCTGCATGGGTTCGAAACACAGCGCTGAGCTGCCCGAACTCCCGCCCGAACTCTGGTTGTGCATCTTCCACCATGCCACCCACGTTCCTGGAACCCTCATTCCCGACATCTATGCCCATGCTAGCCTCACCGGCTCCATCTACACCAAATCGTCCAACGTCGCCCTTCGAGGTGCACTCCTCACGAAACGCTCCCTCGTCCGTGTCTGCAGACAATGGTGGCATCTTGCCGTACCTTACCTCTACACATCCGTCTACATCGGCAGAGCACGCTACCTGTCCTCGCTCTCCACCACCTTGATGCGTTCCGCCGCGGGCAAAGGCACCCTCGTCGGCATGCGACCACTCGGCGAGTACACCCAACGACTAGACATCGCCGTACGCGACCATACTGAGAACGTCGAGGCCGAGTTTGACTCTCTTGCTGCGCTCATCACATGTATGCCCCACCTCACCATCGTCTCGTTTGCTATCGCCCCCAACTACTACGCCGGGACCAATCTCCCCAACAATATTCTAGACGCACTCCACTGTTCTGCAGCCTCGTTGCGTGTCCTCGATTGGTCCTCCACCCGGCTCGAGCCGTCTGCGTCTCGGATCGTCGATCTCCTCGACAAATGCACCCAGCTTCGTGTTCTCAACTGTCCTCGCTTGGTTTGGTCTAAGGAGCTCCAACACGGCGGAATCCCACTCACCGTAACCACGCTTCGTCTACACGCCATCATTCCAGTCCAAATCGCAACCGCATACAACCACCTACTCCCACACTTTGACCCCAATGCCTCTCGCCGCCCCGGACCCTCGGCCCTCCAAGAACTCATCCTCGACCTCAACCGCGACCTCTATCACTGGAAAGACTTGCTCCAAGTGTACAGCTCTCAACTCGTTTCAGTTCAATTCCATATATCCAGCCTCTACTCGATCGACGTCCGGGGTCACTTGCGGCTCCTTACTCAGATATGCCCCACTTTACGTCGTCTTACCATCACCTCGGACCGCTTCTCCTCCTTTATCCGCCCCCATCTCGTCTTTCCATCCATCACGTATTTGGGGCTGAGAGCCACCCGAGCGCAATCGCCGAAACCGGACTTTGAGACGCTCTTTGCATTGTTGGCGGAACTGAGATCGAACTTGCCCTCGTTGCAGGTGGTGCAACTCCTGAATGAGTACAATGTCCATTGTTTGCTCAGGACACATACCAAGTTTGCAGTGCGCGCGTTGCGGCCGTTTATGGAGGCCATGCCATTTCGGGTAGAAGACAAGGATGGGGTGTTGCTCACAGGTTCGAGGATACCCCGTGTTGGGTGGTCGTGTTTGAACTGATCAGTGTTGGTCGTGATTAGACAGGCTGAAAGCACATGGATATGTGTGACGGTCCGTTGTTGCCAAGTCAGTTGTACAGAAGGTGCTCGCTGTACTCATGTTGCATACGATGAACCGCGAATAGGCTATACGATATTGATCGAGTGCTCAAGAGCACCGACACCAGTGAAACATGCCACTTGAGCCCCACAAGAGGATGAACGAAGATGAGATGCACAAGAATCAGACGGGATTACGCCCAGCGGTCTGGGTTTGGTTTAACCACACTCACAGCTTGACAATTTGCACATAGACCATGATCATCCCCATCCGCATGATGAACCGCATGGATGCCATTTGAGACGATGGAACATATATCAGGCCTGAACGACAGATGGAGGAGCTTCCCCCACAAGACCCCTGCATCACCCGTTGGTCCCGTATGCTCACCTTCAGCGATGTCACTCGGAACTGGATTGGATATCGATCCGGTACGTGCGCGTCACTGCTTTCTGTGTCTGATCTCTTAATGATGCAAGATCCTTTGTGATGACATGAGGGCTAACATCATTAGCAAAGTTGCGTCGAGCATGCAACCTATGGTCATTGGAGAAGAGTACAAGGTGTCTTGTCTCCCTGTCAATGTCTCTCTCTTCCGAAGAAAATGATCGATGTATGATTTACGCTCATATTTAGAGCTCAGGAGTTAAATGTTTTGTACAATGAGATGTTCCATGTTTTTGTCAATTCTGCCCACTGAGACCAATATACATATCCTGACGTTTAAAGATCAACCCTTTTCTGCCCGCTCCTTGCAATAGTGTCTAATAATCCACGCGTTTTCGCAGCGTCGTCCAATGTTGCATATGTACCCTCCTCCCCTTTGGCAAATTCGGCAAATTGCGTCGCAAGCATGCGTGACAGATAATTGTCCGACTCGACCTCGACCTCATCTCCATCGAGATACAGCTTCGGCGGACGAATCTGAACAAAGGAGGCACCCGGCCCCGCGCCCTCTACCCGGATAGATCCGGCGTCGCCGTCAATGACCCAGAGCAACTGTTGGCGTCCCGGCGTCGACTTATATCCGCCACGGTAAGACACGCTGACGAAGGTCCCATTGGCGAGGGTACCGTGGAGTGCAATATGGTCTGGAACATCGGAGGTCACCGTTTCGTCTGTCGGCGTTCCGTCGTCTTGTGTGAGGGTGACGGTGGGGTACAGGGTCGCGGTGGTGGCAGAGACGGACGTAAATTCACTTCCGAGGACGTAGAGCAAGGCGTCGATATGATGACCGAGCCCGATATCTAGCAAAGAACCACCTACGGAAGTGCGGAATGTTTATAAGATTGCTCTCATCATGCGACGGATACGTTTGGTATTACCTGATGCATTGTCTGTCGTGTAGGCGATGGATCGTTTCACGAGTGGTCCCCAGGTTAAAAGCTCCTGGTAGGTGACTGCGATCTACCGAGGTATCAGCTAGGAGAACTTTGCCCCCATAAACGGTCTACGTACGACGCTGCAGGACAATATCTTTCCTATCTTTCCAGACGCGATGAGTTCTTTAGCCTGTCACGTTCCTTTAGCAAGCGAATTTCCAGGCATTGTAGACGAGTCACTTTGTTCAGCACGGGAGATTGTCTGCCTTGGAGGCCGACTATGCTTCGGACGCCATTCTGACGCGCCGCTTCAGCAAGCTCTTGGGTCTCTTGAAGATTCCTCCCCGCAGGCCACTCGATAAAGAAGGGTTTCTTGGCTTGGATGACAGGCAACAGCGCCTTCTTGTGATCCGGCACCTTGACAGCCACGACGACAAAGTCGACGTCGGGATCGTTGGCGATCTGAGCGGTATCGCCGTAGTACGCCTTGACGGGGTATTTCGTCTCCTCGGAGAGACGCTGCGCGGATGCTCGAGCGGATGCCTCGTTCGTGGTAGACACGGCCACGATGCGGTAGGTGTCGCCGAGACTCCGGAGTGCGGGCTCGAGAACTCTAGCCCACCCTGCTGCGCTGAGGCCTACGAAGCCGACGTTGATCGGGGACATGATTGTTTCTGGGGGTCCCACTCGAAGCTTGCATTTGTAGGCAGCTGAACGATGTTTTTATTTCCTCCGTATTTGCTACCCGAGACCAGTGTTTGACCCGCAGTTTGAAATTTGAAATTTGAAGCGCCGCTGGCACCTGACACACGCCATCAAATCCATCGTCGGATCGATGGCATCATACATCATGTATCATGGGAGTCCGAGCCGCATGATGAACATGGCGGTGGCATGCTGAGTGTAACGCGTTATTGTTCGGTGTCCTTATCCGTCGCTAAGCCGCTACGTTCAACTGACCATATCGCGATTCGCGGGAAGTACGTTGGAGTATCAGTGTCATGATTGCATTACTAGCAGTGCGGTATGCGACGAGGTCGAAATTGCGGTGAGAGTAAAGGCCCTTTGCATCTGTATTCGGGCTCAAATACCCAGCAGCATACTGGCCATACTTCCCGCAGAGCACCCATGAATCCATTGGCACACGCTGGCCGCCCGTGGGCCATGCTACAGTACCACCCCGTAAGTTTCTCGAGTTATCATCAGTACTACCTACTTCCTTCCGCATGAAGATGTCTCAGAACTTTGAAAGGACCCATTTTGCAAGGCCCAATTGCCCATTTATTGCTACTTGCGCATAACACAAACCACCCAAGTGTACATCAAAATGAACGGAATTATAATGTGTACGCCCAAGGCTCCAAGCATAAGGGTTTACAAGTTGATGGCTTCACTATATTGTTGAATAGCCTTCTCCGGGTCTTCCCAAAAGATAAAGTGGTTTCCTTCCGTCTGGGCTATAAACTTGATATCCCTCGCCTTTTCCGCATCACTTCCGTAGAGCGCCTCTGGGGGGTTCTCCACACTCTTGCGTAACACCCACAGAGACCACACCAAAATCCCTGCGCTCGTCCCACTGCTCATGAACCGCACCCGCACATTGGGTAACTTTTCAGCGCGGGATTTATCGAATAACGCGCGCTTGGTGAGCGCCGCAAACGCGGTGGAATCGCAAAAGAGGAGCTTTCCATCGCAGCCAGTAAACGAGAATGCCTTCAGATCCGTGTATTCGGCGCGTTGCTCGTAGGAAAGCTCGTGTAACGAGGGTGGGATGTCAGAGGGGTTGTTGAACTCGAGGTCGTCGAGGTTGTCCGAGACGACACTCTTGTGTGTATAGTGCGCAGCGGCCCAGTCGAAAAAGGCATCAAAGCGCTTGCGATCGTCGGCCAGGAACCATAGATCGATGTTGTGTCTGTCCGTGTTGGGTATGCCGTGCGCAGCTGCACCCGCATCTAAAAGGTGTCAACGTAAATTGACGAGACGATATCGGGGTGAACATTAGCGATCTCACCGTGAAATAATATCGTATGAAGGTATTTCTGAAGCGTCGAGCGGGTGTCCTCCGGTAACTCGTCGAGATACGCCAACAGCGCAGTCGCGTGTATCCCTCCAAGAGACCAGCCGATGAGGGCGATGCCACCAGTAGGACCGTCGGGATCCGCCAACGGGATGCCCTGCTCCGTCGCGAAGTTGACGAGGAACGTCGCAATTTCAATTCCCTGCGCACGGTAAAAGGGTTCCGCTTCATCGATCTTCTTTCCAAATCCTATTCCCGCCAACTCATGGTCTTGAAAGCCACTCGAAGGTGGGTAGCCGCGTCTGTAGACACTGACGATCCGGAGGTTGTGTGCATGAGCAAGGGGGAGAAGTTTCTCGAGGACTCCTGCGCCACGAGAGGGATGCATCGTCATTCGTCAAGCGAGCAAATTGGAACAATCGAACCTCCGTTGAAACCTAATCCATGAATCAACACCCATGTTGTATAGTTGGGGGATGCAGGTGCCCCGCTATCGAGGTATGTGTAATCGAAATCGAAGACTTTGAGAGATTTGAACGCAGCAGGAGACGGCATATCGTTTCAGATTTAGTGGGGTAAAAACCTATACTACGCGCGTCCTTTATAAATACGCACTGACACATGATTGAGTGCGTGTTATAGCTTTAGATGGTAGGATATGTTGCGATCGTACGTACGTGGGAAAGGTGTCATCCAACCTCCGATGGATTCTTTACTTCTGCCAATTTAGCCGAGGTTCGCGCTGATCGGATCGATGAGCTTCGAGTTGCCACTGATCCGGGTCCATGACAGGACGAATGAGCTTTTGAGACAACACTAATAGTGGAGCGTTGCTCTGACTCTACGTAAGTAGTTATCACGGCTAGCTTCCGAGCTGAGTACTAGACCCAAACATTTCGACATCGATTTCATTCGATCAGGACCCGCAGTTGATGATAATTCAATACCTCTGATTCGAGCTGTGCAGTGTCACGACACAAATTAGCAAATAAGTATGGTCTGCAGTACACAGACATTTGACGTGAACAGCCTGCGCGTTTACGTCTGTCGCTGGTCGCGGTACTGGAGAACCATGATCAGTGCCCATGCACCTGTTGTTTATTCACATGTGCCTGGTCGAAGACTTGGAAGACGTCCGTGAAGTTTAGGCCATCTACATGTCAAGTAGTTTCGTTCGTTTGTCGCGAAACTGAGTACCTGCTCGGTAGCAGGACGCAGTATGCCTGTCTTGGTCGTGGACCAGCGTCATTGAATGAGATACCATTGATCGTCCGTGACCAACACAGAGCGAGCACATCTCGGCGTGAGACGTCTCCCCCTGCGAAGAGGTCAATAAGATACCTTCGTCGCGAGAATAATACTTAGTGATACGGTATCTCGATGCTTCCCTCCCCGAATCTGGGTATTTCCCAAACACCTCCTTTATCTTGAAGCCTTGTGCGGCACGAGGACAGAAACGAATCTGAAGCATAATTCCACTAAGAGTAGATATCGCTGCTCGGCGTCGGGAGGATCTTTGGGTGCTCCAGTACGTCTTCAGATGCCGAGGAATTCAAGTACAATGGCTCCGAAGCTGCTAAACGCAACGTGCCTCCAACCCAAGGCGACGTGATAAACATCGTGCCCCCCATTCCAGTCAACAACTTCGTAGAATGTAGGGGCGCGGTCCGACGAGCGGCTGCGCGCACGCTTGCCTATTCTGACAATTATAAGGCTTGATCATTGTCATTAATGAGCACGTTTGGCTGCATGATGTAATGAGGACCACTGCTAGATCATGGAAAATGAACACTTACACAGAGAGATCACGGTGCACAACGGATTGTGGATGTACTATTCAATGAAATGGATGTTAACCACCACAACTAGATTATGACCACCTGCAGTAATATGGTCCGGCAGCAACACTACTGGGCTACATTAACAACATGCAATCAGGTTCAGGAACATGAAGAAGAATTTACAACTCACGTACCAAAATAAATCTTTCTCAGATTATCAAGGACTCGTGGCTCTCCAGGTAAGACGTCAAGGTGCTTCCTTTGATCGACAGATATACCATTGCCGGGAATCGTCCAAAGCTATGGTCACCCGCCAAAAAAGTAGGGCATTGATATGATCAAGGTTTAACCACAACTTGATTTCCCAACGGAGGGGCTGCAATTGCATTCCAGGCATGTTCTTGGGGTGATTGAAAGATTCGACGCGACATATTCTTGCCTTTTGTTGGAAGCTGATACCGAGTATGTCTTGACGGCGTTGACGGCAACCTGAATCTATGTAGGAAGCTTACATCAAAACATTTTAGGTTGACGAACCTTCATCGGTGAGCCACCCACGCAAAAAGTACTATGAACTCCGAGGTCGCTTGGCGCGTTTCGCGATATTTGGCTTGTGAAATCGTTTGGAAACCTGGATCGTGAATGGGGTTTAAAAAGCTTTCACATTACTCAAAATATTGAATCTATCACGAAGATGGACGTACCGAATCTTCCATAAATTGGCGATACCTACACCTAAACCACTCTGTCAGAGACTTGCAGCCCGGTTGGACTACTGACAGACTCTGTTCCTTGTGGATCAAGAGCTGAAAATCTCGTCATATTTTGCTGTTTCTTCTGCGCTCAATGTCCACAAAACCGGCAGTGCCATTCCGCCTCCGAGTGCATGACGTTTCTGTTGGAAGCTCTGCTGCCATCCCAAACCGCTTGGTCGTGTGGTACTTCTAGATGCACAACGAGCAGGGAAATTATCGGCAGGCATGAATGAGCTGCACGAACAGCATAAGAGGGACAAGACTAAGGACGTCCAGGTTACCAACTTGATGGATTAGTCTGTATCATCTTGAGTAAAGGGCAATCAACACCGCACTTATAGGGCACAAGGTCACTCACCTATCTATATTTCCCTGCCAACTTAAAGTACATACTTAGTTGGTGATCGACTGGTCTCGACCCTTGTATTCGCGTGCATCCGTTCCAGCTGGTAAGCCGCTTGGTTGTTTGGCGTACACATATAACGCGTTGAGTTGTTCCGAGACGATTATCAACTTTCCCATGGGCTGCTGGTCCCTACCGCCTTTGAAAGTAAACTGAATCCGATCTGCTCATCCAGGTAAGTAGTGACCCCAGTTGCTCGATGTCGCTCGTCAAAGGATCAAGCTCAGTTTACAACACCATGACACTGACGAAGAGTGTAGCCTTTGTCGGAATCCGATATCCAGTGATCGTCGGCGCCGACTCCCGAGACTGCCCACGATGCAAACATCGTCTGTAAACCTCGCTGTCACTTTTGCGACTGCGTCACCGTTCCTCTCCAACCCGTCCAGCATCGCAAGTTCCCATCCCACTCTCCAGCATCTCCAATACACCAAGCCGGCTGGCCAATTGTCGGACGTGCTTGTATTTACTGTGCCTGCCGCAAACGATGGGGCGCAAAGGGACGAGGTCGTGCAAGCGCTGAAAAGCCTGGAGAGCGTGCTAAGGGTCGATGTACTTGAGCCACGTATGAGGAAGAAGAGAGATGAGTTTTAGTGTATTGACGTTGTTGGGTTCATGACCAAGGGTGACTTTGATGAACCCTGACTTGTACTTTCAAAACTAGTAAATGTTCTCCATCCGAACTGGTGTACGGTGGCACTCGGAATGAGTATAATAGCTGACAGTGTCACTGATATTCATTTGTATTACCTTTGTACACTGCCAGTGCGTGGACTCTTGGCGGCGGCAGCATCCCTCATTTGACTCCAGATTTGGGGGTGGATTTGTCCGACACTCCCACCGCAGTAGCACCGTAGGACCGACCGACCGTCTTGTCCGTCTACCCCGCGGTTTGCCGTCTCGGAGCTCGGTATGACACCTAGGTCCTCGTCGAAACTGAGGGTCGCATTCATCCACCCAGACTTGGGAATCGGTGTGTTTCTTCGTGTCCACAGTACAACACAGAATGACCAAACCACTCCTTTAGGCGGCGCCGAAAGGCTGGTCGTCGACGCGGCATTAGGCCTACAATCACTTGGTCACACCGTCGACATTTACACCTCGCACCACGACCCGAACCACTGTTTTGACGAAACCCGAGATGGTAACCATCCACACATATCCTTTTCACCATGTCTCATTCCCTTTTCTTTAGGTACCCTCCGCGTACACCACGTCACTTCACCCTTCCCGCGGGCATGGCATGGCAAATTCCACATCCTCTTTGCGCATATACGGCAGCTTCATCTCACTTTGACACGGTTCCTCCTTCGTTCCACCCCACCCGAACACGACGTCTTCTTTATAGACCAACTCTCGACATGTATACCCCTCCTCCGGATGTTCAGTGGAAAGCGTGTCCTTTTTTATTGTCATTTCCCTGACAAGCTACTCGCGCATGGGGCATTCGTCGAAGGCTCGTTTCAAAAGAGAAAGGTTGGCGTGCTCAAAACATTATATCGCTATCCAATGGATTGGGTCGAGGAGGTCACGACACGTACGTGGTTTGCGTTGGTGTTTTTGGAATATCAGACATTTTACGTGCGCGCCTTTGTAGGACAGGCTGACACGCTCGTCGCCAACTCCAAGTTCACCGCACGCATCACAATGGCTCACCTCAGTTCCATAACGTCGACGCCCAGGGTCATCTATCCAGGCATCAATATCAAGGCGTATCAAGCATCCGTTGACTGGGCAGCGCCGGATATCGTTCAGATCATATCGTAAGACGAGCTCTATACTGTTTCGACGCTACTCACAAGTCTGTCAAGACGGCGACCTACTCTGATTTCGTTGAACCGCTTTGAGATGAAGAAGAATGCAACACTAGCCATCGAAGCATTTGCTCTCCTTCGAGATAAAGCTTCGGTGCAACAGTTATCTCACAAAATGCGCCTCGTCCTTGCCGGTAGAGCTCTGCGCCCCTTGTTCACTCGAGTACCAGCTCATTCTCATATAGGTGGCTATGATCCCCGCCTCGAGGACAACATCTGCACCTTGAACGGTCTCGTCGAACGTGTACAATCAAGCAACCTCTCATTCAACGTCATCACACCTTTACAGTCCAGGATTGTCGTCCCTTCATTCACGGGCACAACTGCAAACGATCCGGACGTCCTCTTTCTCTTGAATTTCACCACCTCACAACGATCCGCGCTGCTTCAATCCTCTTCTACACTCGCGCTACTGTACACCCCTGCAAACGAGCACTTTGGTATTGGTCCTGTCGAGGGTATGATCTGCGGACTGCCCGTTTTGGCGTGTGACAGTGGTGGCCCGACGGAGAGCATTTTGGACGGACCGCCAGAGCAACGAACAGGTTGGCTCCGAACGCCCGATCCCGCCGTATGGGCAGATGCACTAGAAGAAATATGTCGCATGGATGAGTCAGAGCGGGCGTCGTTGGCGCAACGATCAAAGCATCGCGCCGAGTCGATCTTTGGAATGGCGTCGATGGCAAACGAGCTCGAGACGTTGTTGGCTGAGACGGTGGCGATGGGTCCGGTAGAGACGTGGCCAGTGAAAGGGGTTGCGTTTGTGTTTGCTTTTCTTGTCGGACTTGTTCTTGCTATGTTATCTCGTCGTTGATAGCTAGCTTTCCATACCCCTGGACCTCTGCGCGGAAGCGCCGGGTGTTCAGTCGTAGCACCGGATTGCAAAGTCTGAGGAACTCTGCACGTTGTAGAACGCCACCATTCTCATTCAACGCGATTAGCGTTGCAGTTAGAGACGAGACAACAGCAACATCCAGAAATGTCTTTATTCTCCAAGCATGTACTGCAATTTTCGTTTATCGTACATACGCGCAAGATAATCAGGTCTCAAGGACATTGTTCTTCCTACGACACCTTTTTTGTGTGTGGAGTTCCTAGTTTATTGTCTAGCTATGGGATGACTTCAGTTGCAGCAACAGATTCAATTTGGTGCAATAGATCCGGCCCCGGCCTTCCATTGGGTGTTCGAACTGGATATGATGAGCGTTACAGATATAGAACACCCGGACATGGTGCGAACGCGACTGGTAGCCGTCCCACACCTGACTTCCTTGGATAGAGCCCTGGGGACCTGTGGTGACTGGCCTGTCCGTGACTGCCCACCATGTTATGATAGGCTGGTAAAGTTTGTCAGCGCACCCCTTTCCCCCCACGCCCACGTTTTGGGTTGCGCGGAAGGGCGCCAATCGTAATGATTGCGAAGGGGAACAGCATTCCATTTGATATATCATTTATGGCACGGAAGCGGCTGATTAGTGAGTTCTTTAGAATATCAGTCAATTGACCTAATAGTGACAAAAGCAGCTTAATGGTTATAATCATCACAGCCTTGCAGCCTCCAAAGAGACTCGAGCTTCGTGGTATACACCAACGTGACGGACTCGGATTCTGTACTAATAATAACGAACTGAACGCGTTCTTGGGCGGGGAGTATGGATCGGGGAAGATCCCTTAAACAGAGCCGTTAACCGTACTAAACAATGCGATCAAACAGAAGAAAGGTAACAGCCATTCAAGAACTGGCTTCAAGTTCAATACTGGGCCACTCACCCTGCCGTTTTGGGAAGACCGAGGTTGGATAAACACTGAAAATCCGGAACGGCTCACAACCGCTGCGTACGACGAGCGGTAACAGCTTGAAAATTTAGTGGGCAAAGGAGAACCAGACGATGATATTAACCTACACATACCAGACAACTTCAATAAGACGCTTTACTGTTGTTTGTGCCCTCCCAGTACGACTTCCAATTAAAACGAAACATAGCAGTATCCACATCATCACGGCACCGGTACACTTGACGAACCACCTCAACGCCGCCCGATATGGAAGAAAATCCAATTTGTACCCAGACATCTACCAATCGAGCCGAGCCGTCAGCTTTTAATCGTGGCGGGTGATCGCAAAATCTTTGAACCAAGTGTACTGGTCTTTCGGCGTGGCGTATTGCTTCCCGTGGCCTCCGAAGAACGTGCTTGAGGGTGGATGAGCATGACGTGAGTCGATCGTCGGAGACCGTACAGTACCTGAAGAAAAGACCGATGAACTCTGCGGGCTGTGGAACGCCTTCGTTCTCGTCCAACATGATTGCGGTCGCATGCTGCATGGTCGTCGTGATCGGAGTGAGAGCCATAGACGTCTTGAGAGTCGACTTGTTCTTCTTGGACTGCTGAGTGACATCTCTATAAAATATGTCCTTCCGATCAATCACCAGTCGTTCATCGACGAACAGAGTGAAAGTGCCGTCACTTTGTCCTGGCGTATTGAGAACCACGTTTTGTCGGAGGCGCG
>JBBPNR010000974.1:0-14544 GCA_038091015.1 Boletus vermiculosoides
ACATTTATCATGTGATGCTAACTTTGGTCAATTGGTAGCATCATGGAACCAACAAAATCCTTGTGGATCATTTCCTCTAATCATCACAGAGTGACAGGGTCAACATGGCTCAGCCAGTATTTTCAGTGTTGGAGGAACTGTGCTCACTGCTCGGCCATGTACCCTTACCTACTATACTCTTGTCCAATGTACTCATATTATAGAAATTCCAATGGTAGCTCAGAGTGACAGGATCTGTGGTGTACTCATTGGAGGAACTGCACTTGGCCAAATGGTCTATGTTGTGGACTGTAGTACTGTACAATGAGAAATTGCTACATAGACTATGTAGCCAATGGTAGCAATGCCACCAGTATTGCTTGATGATGTAGCCTACTTTGGCAACCAATTGTGTCATGTGGCTATGTAGTGCAACTGCCACTTTCCTTTTTTACAGATGCCCTCTGACTGGAAAAGGCAAGAAGAAAATAACCAGGAACAAAAAATGGAAGGCAAATATTTCAGGCAAGATGTTCAAGAAAGACTTTTGGGGTCACGAAACTGTGTGCTATCTACAAAGTGTCAAAAGAATCCCACCAAAGGTGTGGGACAGTATCATCAAGGCCTCCCTTTAGCTAGTGAAGGAGATTGTACGAAGGTCCAGATGTGGATCATCGAGTGATGATGAAGATGACAAGCTGAAGACACCCAGCAACCATGATGATGATGAACTCAATGATCTTATAACATACCACTGAGGCTGTGCTCTGTTCAGTATTTCTCTTTCTCATTTCATTCCATCCCATTTCTTATCCTTTCATGCCAATAGCAGTAATGCCATTTCCCACCTCTGATCACTTGCACAGATACCTCCACAATGGTGAAATCTCAACCTCACCTGGAGCGCTGTCTTTGGTCGCTCCTCATCCCCTGTTGTTTTTTTGTAATGATTGTCTCTTCCTCATTGCTCTGGCTGGAATTCCTTTGTACATTGCATTAATCCCCTTTTGCATTGTTGCTTATTCCCCACATTCCTTTCTTAACCTTTCTGCTTCAGTCTCATCCCCTTTAGTTTCACCCCTAATGCTGTCATGATTCCAATTTGCATGCATCAGTGAAGCCTCATGTGCAGACACAAAAGAGAATGAATTATGTGTTTTCTTTCATGTGTGCATGCAAGCACCATGCTTGCCTTGCTCACCCACATGTTCACCCCTGCTGTTCACCCTCATCCCCATGCTCACCTATGCTTCCCCCTTGCACTATGTTCACCCCCCCTTGCCTTTCTCACCCATGTGTTCCCCTTGTGCCATGCTTGCCCCTCCATTGCCTTTCTTGCCCACATGCTCACCCTTGTCCCCACACTCACCCTTGTCCCCCTGCTGTCATATGCAAATGCAAACCATGCAAACATGAACAGGAACACTTGTGCATTCCTGTTCATGTTTGCACTGGCATGTGAGCACTGCTGCACTTGTATGGGTAGTGCTGCACCAGTGGGGGTAGTAGTACTACTACTACTACTAGTAAGGTGACCCATGTAATTGCATAATTCCCACGAACCGAGCTAAGACACATTAAGTGTCATCTGACCCGAAATTAAGGCATGAAGTCAAGCTTTATTTAAGAGCCACTGTCTTAACAGACTTAGTCTACTTAGTAACCTAAGTTGTCTTAGGTAGTTTTTTTTTCTCGAGCCAAGTACATTTAAGACATCTAAGGTACTATTAAACAATTTGAGGTTTTCCTGATGGGGTTTATAATCAAATATTCAACTTATGCTAATGGGACAGCATATAAGGGTCTTATAAGAGTTTCGTGGTTCCCGTGATCGGCGGAACCAATGTGAGGTCGCGTCCTCTAAGCCTGAAAGGACCGGTCATTCTATTCAAAGAGCTTGTGCAACACGACCGCCCGTTCCTTGGCTACAAGTGCACACTTTTCCAATGATCCCGCATCTTGGAAAGTTACCATTTCACCTCCGCTACCATTGTTGTCGCCCATTGTACCCCGTTCGACGCTGACCATACCTCCCTCGACATCCACAACGACACTGATCACGGACTTGAGCAAGGGTTCTTCAAAGGAGGTGGGATCTGCGAGGAGCGTGGGCGTGCTGAGAGGATGCCTATGTCAGCAACGAACGTTGTGGGCAAAGAGGAGCACGCAACCTTCCACCGACGCAGCCGAAGCTGAGACCGACTACCCTGCGGTTCTTTTGTAGAGATAGAGGGACGCGGACGGTACGACTGCATGTGGTCGTGGACGTATCTGGATCGAATGTCGCTTGGGGTAGCGTCGCTAGCGCCAAATTAGTCAGGTGCGGTTTGCAACGAGCAGGTATACGTACTATTCCCCAATGCTGCCATGATCGCTACGAGCGCCGCATCGAATGCGTTGCCGTCATAGTTTAGGCATGTCGCATCGATATACAGGCACCATACGGCTCGGCTGGGCGATATGCAGAGTGTACTGGGCGGCAATATATCTGACCTAGACGCAGTTCGTCAGACAAGGTGGTCAACTGCACAATCAAAGGCAGACAAACCTGGCTAGCGCGTCGTTCACCCTCTCGGAGAGTACCTGTGCCTCCTCCGACGGTGGACCGGGCTTGAACCTTGGCGAGCAAATCGCCGGGAGATCGACGTTGGGGACTATTTCGCGGTCGAACGGGTGTCGGGCGAGATTTTTGAATTGTCAAGGGTGAGTTACGATGGACGTCGTCGAAAGACCCACCTATGAACCCGAGATCGGGTGCATCCAACTCCGGCTCTGCGATTTCGGCCTTGACGCCACAGACGATGATGGTCTTGCCCATCCGTACGAGGGCCGAGCCGTCGGCTGTAGAGATAGATCCTGTGACGACGAGGGGATGAACGGTCCATCAATACTTCACGGCGAGGACGCTGCGAGAACGGGGAGATGGAATGGTACGCAGAATAAATGACATGCCTACGTTAACGAACACATCTCGCCACTCGCCTGGTTCCCGCCCGTCAGGTCTGACGCCCTCTGCAAGAAATCGCTCGAGGTACGCGTGCGGATGGAGTCGTTGAAATATCTGTGCGCGCAATGGATCCGATTGATGAGCGGGAACGGACATGATCAACAAATGTCCGACTCGTGGGTGAACGTATATGGAAAGTCTATTTAAATTATGTAATTTTTGATATGTCGAAGCGTTGAGACGCGCGATTATCCGGCGCCGAGTTCAGCATGTCCGTCCACCAGAAAGCGCGCGTCGATGAAGATGACGATCTCGACGACCTTGATGGTCAGTCGTGTCTTATCCCTCACGTTCACCGACGCTCATCTCATCGCCAGACGTCCTCGATCAATTCTCTCCGCCAGCTCAGCCGACCTCCCCTGCGCCTCCACCTGCGCCTCCGCCTAGTACCTCTGCGAGCGCGTCCACATCGTCACGGCCGATGGGTGCGGACGAGGCGCTAACGGACGATCTTGCAGTCGAGTTCGCCAAGGAGATGGAGTCCTTGCTCAAAGGACTCGGGATTGAACCTCGGGCAGGTTCGGACGGGACTGATGGGACTACGGAGCGCGAGCAGCTCGCAGCAGCTTGGGAAAATATGCTCGTCGAGGGCATGGACGGGGTGTCGCGCACGCCTGGGGATGCTTTGTCCCCGGGGCCGAAAGCAGACGACTTCCAGTCACGCGTCCGCTCGACCATGAATAAGCTCAAGGAGAGTGAGTCGGGCCTCAAGTCATCCGATTCGTCTGCGAGTGGTGGCGGCGAAGCCTTCGAATCGTTGCTATCTCAGTTACAGGGCTTGGGTGACCTTTCTGGCGACGGCGCGGAAAGTGAAGACCAGCTACAGGGGGTCTTGGAGGCAATGATGGGACAACTCATGAGCAAAGACGTTCTGTATGAACCGTTGAAGGAGTTGCACAGCAAGGTGAGCATCCATGTCCCTTACTTCACCCGTCTGACGAGGACCGTGAGTGTTTAGTTCCCCGGGTATCTCACCGAGCACAGCAACACCATATCGCCTGAAGATAAGCAGCGCTTCGATGCGCAAATAGTGTGCATCAAGCAGCTGCTCGACGAATTCGAGGCAAGTTCGTATCGCGACGACGACGAAAAGGCTCGCGGAAAGATCGTCGAGCTCATGGGCGAGGTGGGTCGTTTCTCAGATCGACGATGCCTTGTTCACGTTCATGTGGGCACACAGTTGCAAACGCACGGATCGCCGCCAGATGAGATTATGGGTCCTCTCCCGCCCGGCTTTAGCATGGGGACCGATGGGCTTCCCAACATGCCAGAGGGATGCAACGTGAATTGAGCTGTACACACTTGTATTCATAGATAGTCACGTGATAACGCGAACATGAAACGCGGTTGAATTATTCCCAAAGTCCAAGTTATGCCATTGATATGAACATGCCTCCGCGACGTCCACGACGATCTGCCACTGCCGGTGACGTCCACAATGACGCCGACAACAATGGCGCACGTCGCCAGCCATTTCGCCCCCTCCAACCTCTCAGAATATCCCGCTCACCCAACACAGTCCTCACACCCTCCAAATCCACACCCCCGCGCGAGGTCATCCTGACGCCCCGCGCAACTCCCAAACCCCTCAAGCGCAAAGCCTCTTCGCGCCTGAAGCGTCCAGCGACCAAAGTCAAGAGCGAACCCCCCGACATCGACCTCTCAAAGGTGCGCCCGCCCTCGCCATCGGAAGACCCGTTGCTCCTCTCGGGGACACGCTCAGCGAGGAGCCCACCGTTGTATACACGCTTTACCCCTCCCTTTTCCTCCTCCCCGTCTGATTCGAAATGCATCGATCCCCCGATGGCGTTTGCAACACGTCTCGCCGGGAGGCGAATTGGTGCCTTGAGAAGCTCGCCACCCCATGCGCTCCCCTTATTCCATGTGCCACGCGTCGTCGAAGAGACAAGCGGAGCTTTTAGTGACTCGGACGACGACGGGTTTAACCTCACGGGGGAGTATACGGGCAAATACAAGACCCTTAAAGTCCCCACCAAGGCGGACCCGCCGACGAGCGAGACGATAGAGCGTACGGAGCCATGGGGACGGCCTGTCAGCCCATTTCCGTACAGCCAAATCATGGAGCATTCATTGCCACCGTCGGACTTTGCAGGGGATGGCGATGGGCGAGACGATATTCCTGATTCGATGGTGCCCTGCGAAGACCCGGACATGTGGGAGGTTGCGACGGAGCCTCCGTCTTCAGACGTGGAACATTCGCCCCCACCGTCGGTCTCGGAGGATGAGTTTGCGGACTTGGACGACGATTTTCTGGTGTTTGATGTGGACGCGGAATCGACACAAGTTCGCCCACTTGTGGCCCCTCGAGAAGCTCCAGATTCGGGCCAGACAATCCTGGAGGAGCAGGAGGAAGAAGCACGGATTGATCGTGAACTCTCGGTTGCCGTTGATGACGACGACCCTCTCGCTCTCTCCAACGCTGAACAGCACGTTAAGCCTACGGGGGATGATTCTTCGGACGAGGAAGACGAAGTAGAGGGAGAAGACATTATCAAGATTACCAGCGAAGACCCCAAAGCAGCTGCTCGTGCAGCCGCAATCTTGAGAATGGTAGGTGAATGCCATCACGCACACAGGGCCGTTCTGATCGATCTTTTCTAGCATGACTACGACTGTATTCTTGCCGCCGAAAAGCAGAAGCGGTCTAGCAGATCCATCAAATCGACGCGCAAACGTTGCAAGACCATCGAGAATGCTGGCATTTCCAAGTCTTATACGGACCTGAAGACCCAACGGTGGCGGACACTTCAGGGGGGCGAAGTCTCACCAGGATCGCGCAGTCTTCCGCTCCTCGAGCTTTGGCGGGATGCGGAAGATAGCGTTTTCCTCGAGCATCATTCAATGAACCACTGTGATGCCTCACTCACGTTGTCGCCTCTGAAGGTGAAGCCGACGCGCCCCGAACCCTTTCTCCCCCCTTCATCAGGAGAATGGACTCGCGACTGCTGGAAACGCTTGGATAAATGTCTCGTCGCTGAGCGACTTGCCGTTGCGGCAGCACACGGTCTCGGTACAGATATATTCGCGGACGTGGGAGACGTATCGAAAGACGCAGTCCTGGATCGCTTTGCAACTCAACTTGGTGGTGAATCCGTTCTGGCTGGTCTTGGACCCGATTGGTCTAGGTGAGTCCAGATGACATCAAGTTTTATCCTCTAAATTCATATCCTACCCCCAGGGATAACTTGATCCTGAGATTGGACGTTCTCATCAAGAAACAGCGGTCGCGACATGCGACGCGCGCACCCATGTTTATGCGTCCCGACTCACTTGGCGCGACTGAACCACGTTATCGTGAACTCTTGCAGGAAGCCATGGCATTCTCAGGGACAATGGATGGATACACGACTTCTGGGTCGATGGCGTCGGATACCACTGTCGTCTCCGAACGACATGGCGCAGGGAAGATGATGTTGCCCGATTTGTTGTCGTATCCAGAGTCCGGCTGGCAGACGAGTCACTTGCATGGTCCCATACGGACGCCTTCCCGGACGCCTGATCTCATGCTACCACACCCAAAGGATCAGGTTCACCTCCGACACGCGTCGCTGCCGCATTCATCGATGATTCCTGTTCCTATTCGACCCAAGCGGTTGGTCGATCTGCGGCATCTCTCGCCGATCAAAGGTGATCGAGGGGAGTGGCGACCGGCAGCCAGGCGAAGTAGTGGATGTAGTGTCAAGGACTTGGTGAGACAGTATGAGAGCTTGCAGGATACGTCGTGATTTGCTTTCTTATATGCATCGTTTTTAAAGAGTATGGTTATATGTCGTATGTGTTTTGTTTGTGATTTCGGGATCGCGCTGGGCGCTATAATCTACGAGATTGATTATTTGGAGGTTGAATCGATCAATCACTTGTAAGAGAATATATCATAAAATTGTTATCCTGGTTTGCATAAGACGGTACTAGGGATTTCACTACATAAAAAGGAGTTGATCGTTGTTTAATAAAAGCTAGTAACCTGAACGTGACATTCCGATAAGATAGTTGAAAAAACGTGCATCACTTTGGAATATATAGTGGATAGAACATGATTTCGCGCGAGAAAGTCTTCCATCTTGAGATGGATAATTAATGGGTAGCGTGAGCAGCGCCTTCGTTCAACGGGGATGCACCAGGTTGATCATGCGCACGGACGTGGAGGTGTTGATGAGATAGCTTGTCGAAAACCGCGGCGACACCGTGTTTCTCCTTTGAAGTGGCCCTGACTGCGGGGTCACGAGATCCGGAGCGAGAACGAATGTTGCCTGCGCCCCCACGCCCAGTCGACTCGAATTCTCCATGTTGGTGCGTGACGCGCTCGATGTCGGGCTCGTGGATGACGGTGATGTTTGCAGCGCCACCTCTGCCGGTCGAGTGACTGTGTAACGTGTCAGTGTTCGGCATATTCGAAAGGGAGGGGGGGTACTGACATTCCCTCGTGATGCGCATGCTGCCTCCGCTCCTCTTCGTCAAGAGCTTCCGGCCTAACGGTAACGCCGGGGTGGATGTTCCCGGCGCCGCCTCGTCCGGTGGAGTGCATGACAGCGGCCGGATCTCGGGAGCGAGAACGAGAGTCAGAGATGTTTCCGGAACCACCACGGCCCGAGGAGTGCTATATCACATGGAACTCGGATTGGGGGCTGTTGGTTTTAGAGTGAGGGAAGGGCATGCTTACGATGGTGGCTGCCCCTGCGTGTTCCCGAACGAGCTTGGCCTGGTACTCGGCTTCTGCGACATCTGGGGTGATGGGGTGGACGTCTCGGGAAGAAGAACGGATGTTTCCAGCACCACCGCGTCCGACGGAGATGACCTGATCGTATTGAATGTCAGCAGATACGGACATGCAAAGAGAGGGGACACCGACCCTGTCGGGGTGAATTGCAGGCTCGCGGCCACGGGGTTGCGAAAAATCATCTGGGCCTCCGGTGGGACGGGCGTCACGAGATTGGGAGGAACGCCTGATGTTGCCTATCCCGCCTCTTCCAGAGGATTGCTGAGCCAGGTGAGGTTTAGCGCGCGGATAAGAGGTTGAGCGGAAAAGACTTACAAAGGCATCGCGTCCCCTCGACACGGAGCGATGCTCGCAGTCGGTCGGGGTGTCTGTCATGAGAGGAGGTCAGAAAGGCACTCGGCGAGAGTGAAGGGGGTCTAATATAACAGAATAGAATAGGCGTGGTATCTTATCTCCCCCAGTGTTATCAAGCCAGGTCCAAGGGGCTTATCTCGTCACGGCTTATCTCCCCTCGCACGCTTAAATACTGAATGGAGACTCACCTGGCTTGTTTATCAACGCCTCTGATAAAGAGGGTGTATCTCCCCTCTCCGTTGACAGCGCACGCGTCAACCGTGCCCCGATCGCAGACATTTGCTGCGAAAATGATCTGCGTGTCGGTCTTGGTCCTGTCTCGAATGCAACCGCCATTGCTGCCTTGTCGTCTGAGTCCACAGACATGTCGACTTATATAGGGAACAGCGTCGGTGAGGTCAAATTTTTTTGAACGTGCGTGATCTTTTAACCCTCCAGGACATTCTGAGTCACTCCTTGTGCCGGCCGACGTGCCTGACTCTGAAGTCGTGTGGTTACGGAGCTACACAACCTTCAAACATTCTGTCATCATATCAACTCAGAACAGACCGTCCAGCCGCCAGCCACCCAGCCATCCCGTGCATTGGCACTGACAGATGGGCTGGCTGCCGTATGCCATCACCGGGATGAATGTCACGACTCTGCGAACGGTGACGCCAGTCCGTCCGTTAGGCGGCGGGTCCCGGTCATCACGCGGTCATCATCTAACGACTCTTCCCGTCATGGAGAAACGTTCACCGTTCGCTATCACTGGAAGCTAATATGTAAATTTACTCCCGACCTGCCAGTGCAACTTTGAGCGAGTCCAGGGCTTGATACTGCGGGCACGACGAGGATACGAACTTGTTCTTGCAGCCTTCCATAAGATCTGCAATCCTTAGATCCGTCCGTCGCAACATTTACTGGCAGCCGTCTGTACACGCTCAAGCCGCTGGGAGCGGTGGCTATTGTTTCAAAAAATGTGATGCATTCCATTCGATATTACAATAGAACAGGATGCTTCGCGTACGTGTGCTCCCAGACTACCCACGCCATGCATGATAGCCGTTCTCTAGTTCTCAAGTGTAAATTTCAAGCATGGAATGAAGCGATCTTACACACGAGTGATAAATTACCTCGAGTGCTCTATAACATGAACAACAGGCAATAAGAAAATAATGGCAATGTTAACAATACAATGTCCGTCTCATCACGGCGTAGTGGGTCCAGGTTACTGCACTGGGTTCGGGTTCCTAGAGAGGTATGGGGTCAGAGATGTACCACAGGAGATTTGAACGAAAAAAAATGGAGGATCAGATAGGAGCGAAAGACGTGATATTCGGTTGTCAACACAATAGTTTCAGTGTGAACTATGCTTGATTTTTGCGTTTCATCGTGCAAAGTCGTGGGAAAGACAGGAATGACAAGGCACTCACATTCTCCGTTTCACTCCAGGAACGGTGGTGGTGACATTGACGAATCTACAGAAGATGAGTCAACGTTCGGCATGGCGAGGACGGATCTCAAGTACTTGCCTGCGATTATAGAGGTCGCGCTTCTTGGCACGGCCAGTAGGGGGTTTCTGCTTTTCCTGCTTTTCAACCTTTGGTGTTTGCGACTTGACCTTGCCGGCGCGTGCAAGGGATCCGTGAACTGGGTGGAATAAGCATTGAATGATGCGAGAGATGGAATACACACCTTTCCCCATGCTGGTGGCTGAACAACTGTCTTCAGGTCCCGACGAAGGTGGCTGAGGTGCTGTATAGTCCGTCAATCGGCAACTCCCGAGCCCCAGTGTAACAATGGACCTTGATCAATACTAATGCGAACTACCATGTACAATATCATGCATACTTGGGGTGTCCAGACCAGTGAATCCAATGGACCGTCTAAAACATTTTGTATAGTTCAGAGTTGATGACATAATAATATTCTCATCTCACGGAGTTAAACGGTGTTAATGCTCGTTTGCAGGGTGCCTGACGTTCGCTGCAGAGAACCCTCCTCCACTACCGTGGGAATCGGGGAACAATGTCGGTTCAAAAAACGTCCTGGGCGGACGATGTAGACGAGCTCGCAGAACCCATCAGCGACTACATCGACGAGAACGGGATACGCACAACGATCGAGTACGCCATCAACGATGAGGGCAAGAAAGTCAAAGTGAGTATCATCCTCTTTATCCTTGTTTCAGAGTTACTGATCGTCTACATTACAGATCACCCGCAAGATCAAGCGGACGCTACAAAAATCGGTCGTCGAACACACCGTCGCTGAGCGCAAAAAATGGGCAAAATTTGGCAAGGAGAGGGGGAACAAAGAGGGTCCCGATCGTGCTACGACAACCGTCGTCGAGAACGTCGTACTCAAATTGAGCGCTGGAAACAAGGTAACGCCATTGATCTCATCTGCTCATACACTTCCTTCTCTGATATTCGCCCACGACTCAGTCTGCGGAGCCCGAGCCAACCGCTGAACAAAATATCAAGACCGAGCTTGCGAAAGCAGGTGCTGGCAAGGTCGTCTGTCGATTGTGTAAAGGAGACCACTTTACCGCCAAGTGTCCTTACAAGGACTCCCTTGCGGGCCTCGAGACGGCGGACTTGCCCACACCAGACGACTCGAATCCCGCCGCTGATGCACCTCCCGCTCCGTCGTCGGGCGGCAAGTATGTTCCCCCGTCGATGCGTGCAGGTGCCCGCGGTCCTGGAGAGTCAATGGGTCGCGTGGGTGGGTCTGGCTCACGGGAAGACCTCCCCACGCTCCGCGTCACGAATATATCAGAGGAAACACAGGAAAATGATCTGCGCGAACTTTTTGGTGCGTTTGGCCGTGTGGCAAGAGTGTATGTGGGTCGGGACAGGGAAACCGGTATTGGAAAAGGCTTTGCGTTCGTCAGCTTTGAGGATAGGGCAATTGCACAACGTGCGATGGAGAAGCTGAACGGAAAGGGCTATGATAACTTGATTCTGAGCGTGCAGTGGTCCCGTAAGTGATCGACACTTGTTTTCTTATCCTTCTACTGACAACAACGCCGCAGAGCCAAGACCGGAAGGGCGATGACCATTTTCTTGTAAATGTCCTATGTACCAGATCTGCGCTTTTCTGTGACCGAGTCACCTACTTTTTGAATTGGTTCCGCTTCTCGGCCGCGCTGCCGCGCGACCAACAAGCGATCTGTTCTAGTTTGCTGCACTTGTACTTTTCTACATATCATACGTGCGAGCGGCCACGAATCGGCATTGTTTAGTGGCCTACAGTTTCAGGTACAGTGACCATCTCACGGAAGAAGGCAAACGATAGTTTGTCATATCTGCACTGTTGGTCCGGAATTGACGATCCTTTACCAAAACTTGACCACAACAAAGATGCAGCAGCACAATCCAGGCGCGACTCTTCCAGCTGTAGCCTACATCGTTTCCGAGGAACTAGTCCGGGTAAGTAGTATACACCTTGGGGGTTCGAAAGCAAGCCGTCCCAATGGTGACATTAATCTTTGTCGCACAATGACAACTCGACTCGGACATTCGTCACTGATGTGGAAAACCCACCTGCAGGTGTCGTCTCTGCTGCCTTCAAATAAAAACCGTTCATTATTGGTACACTCATTGGTCAGCGCATTCGGTATACAGTCGTTGGCTGCAAGTTCCGACGACCAGAAGTGTGTCAAATTCCTTCGTCCTCGCAGAGCAACCAGCAAAGAGCTTTTGGTTTATCATACTCGCAACTACCTTGATTATGCGTTGAACCCTTCCAACGACTACGAAGACCTATCTCAAATTGCCGAGTTCGGGCTCGAAGACGTACGTGTTCTGCTATACTGTTGTGCTTGTATCATACACGCAGAGTAGGACTGCCCACCATTCCAAGGAATGCATGAGTATATACCCCTGGTCGCAGGAGCGACATTGACAGCTGTCGATGCAATAAAGGATAATACCTGCGATGTTGCTGTCTGTTGGGATGGAGGCAGGTCAGCTACATTTCACTGATTTTCTCGCACCTCCCCGTCCAACAATTGTAGACACCATGCACAGAAGTCCCGTGCTTCTGGGTTTTGCTATGTGGCCGATTGTGTCCTAGCCATCCTTGCTCTGAGACGCATTCCACCTTCTCTGTCTTCAGTACCCTCACGGAGGTCTCGTGTGATGTACCTCGACTTGGACCTCCATTTTTCGGACGCGGTCTCGCATGCTTTTCATAATCCCGGTTTGACTGCGATGTCTCAGGTCCTGGTAAGGCAATCTAATTTTACTTGGCTGATTTGACACAGAAGAGTACTGCACTTTAGACGCTCTCTATTCATCACGCCGCTCCTGGTTTCTTTCCTGTCTCTGCTCTTTCTGCACTGCCAAATCCAGAAGATGCCTCGTTCGACCCGTTTACATTGTCTCTCCCATTGCAAAGAGGTGCTTCCTGCCGGACGTTTACACGAGTGTGGCCAATCGTGGAGAGGATCAAGGATACGTTCCAGCCAGACTTTGTCGTAGTCCAATGTGGTGCGGATGGACTTGCAGGTGACCCTATGGCGACTTGGAACTGGTCCATTGGTGGCCTAGGGTCACTCGGATGGTGCATCGATAGAATAGTACAAACCTGGCCGGGAAAGAAGCTCCTTCTTGGAGGCGGTGCGTGCCAGTCGTCTATCATCATGGCATCACCAAACGTTCTCTCAAGGAGGATACAATTCCCCGAATGCTGCACGTGCTTGGACTTTTCTGACGTCGGTCGCGGTAGGTGAATTGGCTAATCGGACTGTCGCTCTCACAAACTCTGGTATTAGGCTGGCAAACCACTCTCTCTAGATGCAGAGATTCCGGACCATCGGGCATTCCCTTTGTATCAACCTTCGTTTACGCTGGACGTTCCTGCTGGCAACATGCAGGACCAAAACTCGGACGGATACTTGCAACACGTCGAAGATATCTTTGGAAGAGTTCAGACACTGTTGCAAGGACGGCTATCTGGAGAAAGCCCATCGTAGTGCCCGCCCAATACGTTTATTCCAGACTGGTAAACATAGAGGGTGATTCTATCAGGCTCGTTATCTAGCCTTTTCACACCAGGTAGGCTGTCAAGGGGCTGACACTGTATGCAGGGGCGGTGTAGTTGAAAGTTTGGGCAAAAATCATGGCGGACGTCGTACGAACGACAGCGTTCGGCGTCGTGGGGGTATTGCTCGAGCTTGCAGGTCCAGTTATCACGGTGACAAGCCCGGCACTGGCGGCCTCGAAAGGCAACACAAAGGTCACCGGTGCAGGCGCAGTGTCGTAGTTGACAACCTTGATTAATGGACTTCAGAAGATCCTGTAGTATTCGTTACGATACATGCCTTAATGAAGACGGTGCGAAGGTTGGTGTCGCAGGTGACGCTCCAATACAGGGTTCCGTTGTAAGTGGGGAGTGTGCTGGGCAGATATTCGGTACCGCGATGGGTGCTGAAGAGCTGTGCTACTCAAAAGCGACAAGGTTGGGTGTCTAAAGCTGACATTAGCAGTGTCGAGGAAAGAGAAGAGGTTGTGGAACTTGCCCATTGGTAGTTGGCAACGTTCATCAAGAGCGGCGCATAGGAAGCAGCGAAGACGATGTCCGCGTTCTTCTCGAAGCCGGTCATGTAAGCAGCCTCCCCCACAGCACCTGGAGCGAGAATGTATCACAAGATACCAAAGCCATTTGACAGAACAGCTTACTTTGTACAGTGGGATACATTAAACGTCCATCAGGACCAAACAGGTCGGTGGGGTTGGTAGAAATGGCAGCATATTCACCCTGAATGGAGATGAGTGTCTCGGCGGCATTCTATAGCACAAACTCTACCTGGAAGTAGTATGTGCCATTACGCTACATATCCAGAGAGTGAGTAGTAATCGAGGAGGGCAAACAAATGTTTCTGCTCACCTCATAAGCATCGTAGTAGAATGCGTTTTTGACAAAGTACTCTATTCACGAGTTGAGAATGCGAGGTCTGGGGACAGAAGGTCGGCTACCTGGGGTCAAGTAGACATGATTGTCATATTGCGTAGGAACAGGATCCAGGATGGGGTTAAACGGATAGGTAGTGGCGATGAAATCTTATTCGAGATGACAGGATCCGTCGTGTCAGTTCAGGCGGGTTAAGTAAATACGTACGAAGCTGGGGGAATGCTGCACTCAGATTCCCTGCAAAGTCTCTCCAACGATCTTCGTTACCAATTTCAACATAGGTAAGGTACGGAGCGACACGCGCAATCATCCTGGCCCACGGAACCCAGTGGCAACGTGATCAAAGAAGTCCCAGTTCACCGCGCGAAGCGTTCACAGAAGTAGATCGATTGAAGTCGCATGATACTTATGCATGAGATTGAAACGAATGTCAAGTAACACCCGGGCCGTACTTCGGCGTTCTAATCGGGACGGTGCCAGTGGCTGTGCAAAACAGGGACGACACAGATGAGTACAATAATTTATTTGTTTATTATTACTCCCAACTAAACGTCTTCATCAGACA
>JBBPNR010000975.1:0-14544 GCA_038091015.1 Boletus vermiculosoides
TGTAAAGGCAGTTCTTGAAGTACAGGCATCCTTCAATGTAGGACCAGTCGGCCGCCATAGTGCAGCCAAGAGGAGGGGATTCTTCCTCCATATGATGGAGGGCATCCAGGACAAGAGGATCCATAGTGGAGGAGTGTATTTTGTCAGCAAGTGCCAAATCAATGGCACGGAGTTGGTGGTCAAAGGCATCGTCTGGTAACATCTGAACATCATTGTTGTCGTTTGATGTATCAACACTGTCCTTCCTGGACAGGGCATCTGCAGGGGCCATCATGCTCTCTGGGAGGGAAATGTAGGACAGATCAAAGTCCTGGAGAAAGAGCAACCAGCATGCCTGCCTTCAGGACAGCTTCTATGGCTCTTTGAAGTATGCCAAGTTCTTGTGGTCAGTCTGTACCACCACAGGGTGAGAGGAGCCCAGTAGGTACTGGCACCATTCCTCCAAGGCATGTATGACAGCGAGTAGTTCGCAGTCAAAGACATCATAATTACATTCTGCCAGAGAGAACATTCAGGAGATATACTTGCAAGGGTGCAAATTGCTGTTGGAATCAGGTTGCATTAAGACACAACTGGATGCCATCAGAGAGGTGTTGGTCATCATGGTAAATGGTTTGGAGGGGTCGGAAAAGGCCAGGATGGGTTTTGAGGTGAAGGCTTGTTGAAGAGCCCGAAAGGCAGTTTCTTGAGGAGCATCCCAGTGCCAAGGTTGAGTCTTTGAAGTAAGGCTGACAAGAGGGTGGGCAATGGTGGAGAAGGAGGGGATGAATCTGCAATAGAAGTTACAGAATCCTAAGAAAGATTGGACATCCTTCATGTCCACTGGGGTTTTCCATTTGTCGATCACCTTCAGCTTGGCAGGGTCCATCTTCGCTCCATCTTTGCTGACGACCGTTCCCAAGTATTCCACCTTGGGTGTGGCAAAGGTGCACTTTTCCAGTTTGAGGAACATCTCATGTTCCTGGAAGTGCTGAAGTACCTTCTGGGTGCTTTCCTCATGCAACTTTGTATCTGCCGAGTGAATAAGCAGGTCGTCCATATAGATGATAAGCCATCCTTCTGCTATATAGTCTCCAAAAATGTCATTCATGAATGCCTGGAATATGGCACGAGAGTTACACATTCCAAAGAACATGACAGCAGGTTTGAAAAGTCCCAGGGGGGTGAGGAATGCTGCCTTCCACTGATCTTCAGGTTTGATCAAAACATTGTTGTAGCTCCATTGGACGTCAAATTTCATGAACATGGTGGATCCCTTGAGTTTGTCCACCAGGTCAGAAATGAGGGGTAAGGGGTATATGTTCTTGATGATATGCTGGTTTAGATATTGGTAGTCCTGGCAAGGTCGAAGTTTCTTGTCCTTCTTTTGAACAAAGAAGAAGAGGGAAGCTTGGGGGGATTTAGACAAAGTAATCTTTCCACTTTTAAGGTGTTCTTCGACAAACTCTTTGCATGCTAGCTGTTCTGCAGGGTTTAATGGGTAGGCCTTCACACGCCTGGGTACAAAAGAGTCTTTTAACTCTATGGCGTGGTCATACTGTCAAGAGGGGGGTAGTTTCGTGTCCTTCTTGTTAAAGACATCTGCATAGTCTCCAAAGGCCACAGGGATCATAGTGGTCACTTTGTCTTGTTGTTGTGCTATCACCATTGATAGTGTAGTTTGTCTCAGTATGAACTCTGGTATATTTCCATGGACATGAAAGAACCTAGCATGTTGGACAAGTGTCCACTTCCTGAATCTTTTAGTGAGTTCTCGCTCTATCCATTCTTCATTGTCACTGCCCAGGTACCTCATTAGGTACTGCTATTTCAAGACCTCAGGGTTGGTGCCCACAGTGTCTTGATATCAGAACAGTGTGATCGTTACATGCCCCTCCGTCCAGTGAACATCTGGGTTGATTGACCAGAACCAGGGATTCTGAAGATGATGTCATCCTTGCTGCAGTTCAGGATATAAAGGTCCTGCTGTTCCTTTATTCCTCTGTAGTCCAAGACAACCATAGTCTTGAACTTAATGATACCCAACTGGTTTTCAGTACCATCTGTGTTCCAAGCCTTGATAGGCTAATGTAGTCTGGCAATGGGTAATCCCAGACACTGGAATGCTTTCCTGTTGACAAAGCAGCCCATAGCTCCTGAATCCAAAAGCACATGCATGCCAATGATTTTGCCATCCTATTTCCAGATCGAGAGGGTAATACAAATAGAATTCGATCTCGATCCAGAAATAAATACAGGGGCTATTGTAATGGAAGGTACTGACATTGGTTCAGTCCTTCCACCTAAAAATGCACCAGTGCTTGGGAGCTCCTGGCACCTGTTGGTGCCTTTCTTGTATCTCCTCTATTGGGGTGGGTACCAGCTGAAGGTATGGCTGCAGGGTCCTCTTGGGTCTCAAGGACATGGATGTGTTCATCATCCCACATAGCAGCTTCCTGTCCCTCCAATGAGACTCCCTCCTCGTCAAGGGAGGTATTGAATGAGGACCTCAGTGTCCTCAAAATTTCATCCCTACTTTGTCCACACGAAAGGTCTTTAATGAATTTGTCCAGTGGGTCTGCAGTGGTAGCAGGTGGTCTCCCATGGATGGGTTGGGTCTCCATGGCTCTGGTCTTCATGGTGATAGGTGTAGTATTGTTCTTCTAATATCCTGGATGATTCTTCATAGAACAGCCTTTCCTCTTGCAAATGAAACACCTGTGCTTCCTAATATATCTAAAATGCTGGCTAGTGCTGAGGATGATCTTATCAACATCCATAGCATTGGGATCACAAGCATGACCATGGCCTCCATAAGCTGGTTTCGGTCCCCTCTGAATGTTTCTGATCTGCTTGTAGTTTCCCTTGATCTCGGACGATTTCTTGTAAGCATCCTCCATAGAGGTAGTGGTCTGGAGGGTTCCAGACATAGTGAGTTGAGTGGCGATCTGGGAATTGAGTCCTCACAGGTACCATTCCAGTAGGGCATTGAGATTGGTGATCTTGGATCATACAGAGAGGAGTGAGAGGCTAGAGATGTATTTCTTGAATCCTTGGGGATCTCTCGTGTCCTGTACCAGTGAAGAGAGTTCAACTCATGCTTGGGCAGCAGTGTCATAAGGGGTGAAGGTGTTGGTGAATGCGCTCCTAATCGCGCCAAAGTGGGTTTCTTTGTGGGGTATCCTGCCATTCTTAATTTTGGCAAGCCATACTTCTGCGAAGGCCTTTCCTCTTCCCTTCTGCATGCAGTTGAGGAAGATATAACTCTTTGTGAGGTCTCCAAGTGTATCGTTGAGGAAGAAGTAGCCCTCCATAGCCATGAGCCATCAGTTTGCATCTGCAGATTCTCTGCAGAACTTCTCTGGTAAGGCAGCTTTAACTCCAGGCATGTTGTTGTCATCTTCGTTGTCTTTGTCTCCTGGTTCAGGGTTGTTGGGTGGGTCTGGAAGGAGGTCAGTCCTTCTAACAAAGTCTTTGTATGTTTCTCCATCATCAGGGGAGGATTCTTCCTTGGGTTCTTCAGAGATGGGAGGTTGGATAGGGACATCAACCTGTATCTCTGGTTGGTAGTGGCCACTGGAAGAGGCTCTGGATAGAGCAGGCAATGGGGTGATATGACAGAGTGGGGGGGCGAAGGCTCTGGTTCTTGGCTGAGAACTAATCCTTCTAGAGGATTGGGGAGAGTTGGAATGGGAAATGGGAGAGAAGGCGGAGGATGGGGGATTGGATTGGGGTGGTGAGATACATTGCTCTTTGTCAGAAGAGGCTTCTCTATCTCAATAGAGTAGAGAGTCTAGGTGTATGGACTGTGTCTTGCTCAGGAGTTAGACTACCACCAGGTAGTCTCCAGGGGGTTTGGGCTTGATAGCACCAGTAAGGTATAACCTTGATATTTTGTTACAACTGGAGTAACAATGGTATATGTTCATAAACATGTTGTCTTGTTCCTACTCTTGGACATCTCCAAGTGGAGTTAAGAGTGAATGGCCTGACGTAAGTCAGCAGTACTGGGACTGGCCCAGAGTTGGTAGAGTGGAGGATGAGGCAGCAGTGAGGTGAGGTATGAGGGAGGGAATCTCAAGGAATGGAATGACAACACAAATAAGTGTATATCAAGATTAGGGAAAGAGAGAGATACAGGTGGCACTCTAATATATATAGTATATACTTTAGGGCAGGTATTGGGGCCCTAAAGATAAATAAGGGAATAGATGTGTCACATTGCATAGCATGTGATATAAATGGACAGAATAAATGGGAAAATGTATAGCCTATGAGAGAAGGCTATGAGGAGGCAATGTCTATGCAAGTCAAAGAAGGTAAGTAGGAGTCATAAGAAGGGAAAGGGGGAAACCTGAGAGGCAGTGGAGAAGGGAAGTATCTGGAGGCAGTGATGGAGATGCCCAAAGGCAATGAAGTAAGCCTCATTCCTTAAAGAGGGACTTGTCTAGTAGGTCGGCCCAGGTGGAGGCAGGGATTTGATAGTCCTGAAGGTTGTGGAAGAGTTTGGAGAATAGGGAAGTTCCAGGGTGGTTGAGGTGAGATGGGGGGGTGATCAAGGAAGGAATTGGAGTTGGTAGATGACGAGGAGGAGGCAAAGGAGGAAATTGGTTAGGGGTCTCCTCAATCATAATAGAGATGGTGAGACAGAGTGAGGGCAAGACAGGGACAAGAGTGGAGGCAAGAGTGGGGGCAAGATGGCAAGATGGCAAGACAGAATGAGGGTGAGAGTGAGGCAGTGAAACAGAGCCACCCTCGTCTTCAAGACAACAGTTCTGGGGAAATAACATGAGCTACAATAGTTGATTACTGTACAGTGATCATGCTGGATGGGCTGGATGACATTTGGACTGTGGATTGATGGATTTGGGTGATTGATGGTTGATGTCAATGAGTTCCCACGTGTCTTCAAGTTGAGGTACTGAGACCATCAAGGCCACATTTACCAGCCCTAAGGTAAGCACATGATGTTCAACCCACCATGCTTCATTCTCACCTCCACATTCAATGTTCAGCCAGTTCCTTTTTCCCTCAAATGCTGACCAGAAAAAAAAAGTAAGTTCATCCACCCACTCACCGCACAGCACTCACCCACTCATCACACATCAATGCTTGTGTACCAAGAGCTGGGAAAAAAAGGTCACCAAAAGGATAGAGATAAGTTCATCACCTGTGTGTGTCTGTAGCTGACTGTGCCAACTGCTCCACAGCACTAACCAGCTTATTGCCATCCTGCTCAATAAGCAACAGGTATCTCCCTGCATGATGGCCTGTCTTGCCATCTTGCCATTTTGCCATCTCGCCCCCACTCTTGTCCCCATCTCATCCTCACTTTTGCCTCACCATCTTATCATCTTGCCCCCACTCTTGTCACTGTCTTACTGTCACCATCTCACCACCTTATCCTCACTCTGTCTCACCATCTTGCCATCTTGTCCCCACTCTTGTCCCCATCTTGCCATCCCTGTCTCACCATCTTGCCCTCGCTCTCGCCTCACCATCTTGCTGTCACTGTCCCACCACCTCCCCCTCACTGTTACGACCAGTAACAATGGTACACATTCATGGAGAACTGTGTCTTGTTCCTACACTTGGTCACCTCCGAATAGAGTTAAGTGTGAGCAGCCTGATGTTAGTCAGCAGTACTGGGACTGGCCCAGAGTTGGAAGAGTGGAGGATGAGGCAGAGGTGAGGTGAGGCATGAGGGAGGGGATCTCAAGGAATGAGTTGACTACACGAAGAAGTGTATATCAAGGTTAAGGAAGAAGAGAAGTACAGGCAGTGCTCTAATATATATACTAGGTGCTTTAGGGCGGGTATTGGGGCCCTAAAGATAAATATGAAAGGAGATGTGTCATGTTGCATATCACATGAGTAAACATAGGGAGTATAAGGGGAAATGCATAGCCATAAGAGAGGCTAAGTAGGAGGCAATGTTAGCACAAGTCAGGAAGACATAAGTAAGAGTCAGGAGAGAAAGGGGAATCCCGAGAGGCAGTGAAGGGGAAGTATCCAGAGGTGGTGGTGGGAAGGCCCAAAGGTGAGGAGAGGGTTATCCCTCAAAGAGGGATTTGTTTAGAAGATTGGCCCAGGTGGAGGCGGGAATCTGGTAGTCCCAGAGGTCAGAGAAGAGGGTGGCGAATAGGGAGGAGCCAGGATAGTCAAGGTGGGATGGTGGGGTGACTGATGAAGGAGGGGGGGTCAGGAGGAGAGTAGGAGGAGGCGAAGGAGGAAATTGAATAGGGGTCTTCTTAACCGTAACACTCACTCTGTCTCACTGTCTCACCCTGATGCCACCACCACAGTTCAGTGTGATGAGGTCTAGCTGCTGTCAACAGTCTGGTGTTCCTATTCAGGACTTATCTTTCAATCACCATGACTTATCTTTTATTATCACTATTCATTTCGCTTTTGGTGCTAGACCACTCTACACTGTTCTAGACAGACTATTACATCACACATTCTAGACTCTGATGTCATACCCTTCACCCTAGCTCTAGACTATGATATCATATCCTTATCACCAGGGTTCAGGGTTCCTTATCTATGACATCACTTACTATAGCTTCTACCAATAGCCTTTTGCCCTCTTATTTTCAGGTCATAGGTCATGATCATATAGGAGTTCAAACTCCTCTTTAACTTTACTGTAGAACAGTATAAGTACAGGGCCTTTCGTCCCTCAATCTACAGTGTTCTCAACTTGTCTTTCAGTTGAACCTCCTCTGAATACAGTTCCCTCTGTCTAGGCCTATCAGCTTCTGTTACAACTACCACCCGGTAGGCATACAAGTAGATACAAAGCGTAGAGCCGCCTTGAGCCTAACTCTTGTTGGTCCTAACGGCATAGGATACCTTCAGGCTTAACGGGAGCCTGGCGACGGACAACAAGGGATACTAGGAAGAGTATCCCGAGGCAGATGACAACCGAGAATTCTAAGAGGCGAAGGTCAGAGGACCTTGACTTGGGAGAGGACGAGGGGTAATGAGGTTGTCGTCGAACTGGGCAGGTTCTCCTAACTGGGGTGGAGAACCTAGAGACAAGCCAATGGCAACGAGCCATTGGAGAGAAGGTAACGACGAGTTACCTAACCTTGAAGACTCTAGAAGGATCTAGAGTGTCGATGGAGTCCTTCAACGAAGGAGGAAGGAGGGGAGGGTGAGGTAGAGGTCAAGCAAGGGAATGTTGCAGGGAACGGATGATGAATACCACAAGAGTAACCATAAGGTGTACACTTTAGGTGTCAGATCAAGGTTAGAAAGAGAGAGGTGTTCGAGAGGAGCTCGAACTTATATACCCCGGCCATAAGGGCTTTAGGGCAGGTATATCCCAATTTGGTAATGGTGGTCTGTGCACAGTCTAACCTAGTATGGTAAGAGTCCGTATCCTTACGGGGAAAGCCGAAACCAGTGTGGCGAGGTAATCGCCCAAAAAGGCAGGAGGGGTCCTGCGTGGGAAGTTCACGAGCGAAAGGTTGCATCATGGGAATCATCGTGGCATGACACGTCGTGATGGCACGTGAGTGATCATGGGGGGAAGTGAGGTTGGAGTGCAACATGAGGTGGGTGGCGATGTTGAGGAGAGATCTGGCCTCAACTGAGCAGGGATCGCCGGGGAGGGGCACAGGAGGGCGGCTGTGCAAGGAGGTACTGAAGAAAGCAGTGCAGGAGAGATCTGGAGGGCATCAGTGATGCGGGGATTGGAGGTAGGGCATCAAAGGCAGCCCTAAAGGAGGAAAGGGGTGGGAACTCCTGGAGGGATGTTCCAGGGAAGATCCGGGGATAATCCAGGGAAGATCCAGGGAAGGTCCAGGATTGGAACACAGGGTGGCGGCTGTGTCGAGGGGCACTGAGGGAGGGCAGTGCAGAGGAGGCGATACCGGGCGGTTGCAAGACGTGTCACATCAAGCGTAAACGAGTGCGGGAATGCGCCAGGGCGGGTGGTCCAGTGACAGGGGTCACATGTTGGTACGCAGTCGAGGATAAGAGAGAAAAAGACCGGGGGGGTACCAAAACCATAACAGCTTCTTCATCTACTCAGACTTCAAGATCTCCTTGTCACTTTCCCTCTCCTGACTGTTGAATGAGTAGCTCCCACTTGACTCTCCACTTCCACTGTTCCCCTCTGCCATTGGGACCTTCGAGTTCTAATAGGTTATGAGCCCTGTGGGGCTCTAGGTCTGTTGTTTATGATGCCCTTCCTAAGCTTTGCGCAGGAGAGTGCAACTTTCTTGGTCCTCTTTTGGATCATAACCTTTTTAGTCTTGTGCTTGTCCCTCTATATAAGGTTGACTACACTGGCCCTGGCAATAGGGCTAGTACTCAGTGCAGACTCATGGATAATTCTATTGTGGTTTATATCTGACAGCAGGACTGTTGTTGTTATCTGGTGAACTTCTTTCTTTGACTGGGTTTTTACCTGGAACTTGGACTTACATTTTAACCCAGAGGCTTTCCCAGAAGCTTTTCCACCTTGTTCTTGTGTGCCCCAAGAGCCCATCAGACGTAGTGCACCTTTACCATCCGAGGTTCATGCAATTAGAAACCAACAGCGTGGACAACAAGATTGTCGCATCCACCATCCTCCTGGTCAGACTGTACCACATCGTTGTCATCGATCTCATTGCTCTGAGACTCCCTCACCTGCAACTCAAGACCCAGTTCCTCCTTATCCCTCAGTCGAGATGTGGGATATGGTCATTCAGACTGTATCTCTTCCTCCTGATCAACAACCACCTCCTCCCAGGCCTGCTCATGCAGTCCCTTTCCAATTCAGCTCTCTTCCTCATACTCCAACTGCACCTGCAGTAGTCATACCAGCTCTACCAGTTCTGTATACCTATGTCAATGATCTCCAACACATCGGGCTCTCAGAATGCCCAGATGGTCCACCAACCTTGGAACCGACTACCTTGAACACTCTTCAACGAATCATTGAAGATACCAGAATTATCCCTCCAACCACTCCTCTTCCCAGATCCACCAGCCAGACTGGTGAATCACATCCAATACATTGAGGAAATAATCAAAGAGAACGACGAAGGTTACATCGTGGTACTCCAAGAGATCCCAAGGTTTCACATCCAAGATTGAATCCCACCCTGCCCACTAGTCCTGATCACGGTGAACCTAGTGGAGACCAGCTGCCATGCATTTAGAGTCAACTTTGACTTGCAGGCACATGGTCTTACTTTTAACTTTATGGAAGTTCCACTGGATGAACATTATGCAACCTTGATCGATTCATATTCATACCATGGCAAAACTCTAGCTTCCATTTTTGAAGGTGCTGGCTTAGCCATTCCTGTCATCTCTTATTGGGACACACCTTACACCTCAGTTCACAATCATGGCTGGGAGATCCTCAGCCGAGACCATGATTGTTTTAACCAGGATTTTAGACTCCGTCTACAAGCTCTTGTTCCCAACCATCCTATCCGTCCATTGCTGACCTCTGTCTGGCATTCAATACTCTGGTGAACATCTATCATTCTAACTTGGAAGAAGACACCAGGAATGGACAAGTGGTACAATCTCTGCCAAATGCGAGATGATGGACCACACAACAGGAACTTGTGGGACATCCCCACACAGTGCACCTGGAATGTTCACATGGATACAGTTTGGCAGAACAATTTCACTCATTCAACTCATCTCTTTTGGAGAGATTACATGGAACTAATCGCACATTTTCAACAGGACTTTGATCCTAGGAATTCCACTCATTTTATCACCACTTATTTAAGTGAGGCAAATATCCTTTACTCCACCTCTGATCACATCTCTGCCATCATTCTCCATCATCAAGATCTACTTCATGGCAGATGGATTGAACTGATTAGACAACAAGCAAGAACGTTATGATCAGAAGTGTGAAGACTTGCCCATCTATGAGGCATGGGTGACCAAGGAGTTCAGGACCTTAATTCAGCAGCCAATTTATTGTTGGCCCATCCTGGTGTGGTTAGGCAGTCGATATGTATGCTCCATCAGCAATGATCATTTCAAATCCCTTCCATATTCTCTAAAGAAATGAACTCCTTCTCACTTAGGAATCAATCTTTCTTCTGCTTGGATAATAGATTCTTTGCAAGGTTGTGCTAAACTTGATATTTGGCATGACATATCACATATCACTGGTATTCCAGATGATAGTGATACTTTACTGAATCGGAATTACCAATCAGTTATTGCATATGATTCTTTTCTATCCCTTGCTCATTTACTGTTATCCAAGTGGTACTGAGCCTGTGAAGGTTTACAAGAGCATTGGACATCCTATTCATGGGACATTATCCAAACCGACGGTAGCATAGTATCTGGACATGCTCATCCTCATGAACAGATTGTACAAAAGGAATCTTCCTCTACATCATTCTATTCACAACCACCACTGACAATAACAGAACCAACAAGGAGTGTTGTTACCTTTGGAGAAACAACAACAACAACATCATCTTCCATTCCTCTTACTCCTTTCAGAGTATATGATCCAAACACTAACAAAAACTTTTTGTTTTCCACAGTTGCTTTTTGTCTTTTGCTATAACCATCCACAATGTCTGAACTTGGAACTAACTCAACCAATGGGGTTAGAGTTTCTTTATCCACAGGAAACCAAAATGGTTACTATGGAGACATGCAGAGATGTGTTGATGGGACTTGGAAACATGGCTTAGATAGCCATGAGATTTCAGTATGGGACAGTTCCAACTTCTACCCTGGTTATGTTGATGAAGAATGTGATTTTGATTTTGACTGGTATGCAATTGACACCAGTGGTTTCTACCACTAAGGCAACTGAGATTGCTTCTGCAACTATAGGCAATTTATTCAACCGAGATCATTGGATGATTGATAGTGGTTGTACACATCATATCACTCCATATCTTGAGGATTTTATAAATCTTAAAGACAATGAACAAACTGCCTCTGCAACTAATGGATTATTATTGAAGATAATTGGACCAGGAACCATTATCCTAAGGCCTAAGGGCTTAAAACCACCAGTACTCCATGATGTCTGGTATATGCCTGATGCTTCGCACAGACTTCTATTAGTACATTCTCTCACAAAAAGAGGTTACTGATGTACCACAATCAATAAAGAAACCAAGATTTGGAACAGTAAAGGAATGTTAGCAATACAGGCTTCTGCTTTGTTGCCAAACAATCTGCTTCATTGGTTTCACTCGTTTCTGAGCAAACATGGAGTAGTTAGTTCCTTACAGGAAAGTTCTTTAGACTCATATGATCTTTGGCACCAGAGATTTGGTCATGCATCTAAAAACGCTATACACCATCTTTCGGTGAAGACAAGCAGTATACCAAGTCTCTCTATACTTCCAGACTCTAAACCTTCTGCTCCTTGCAAAGGTTGTCAACTGGGTAAAAAGCATCAAAAACCATTTCCCTCTTTGGAGAAACATGTGGAAAGAGTTCTTTCTCTTGTCCACACTGACTTGTGTGCTATGCCGACTTTGTCGCATAACCACAACAAATGGTTTATGACTTTCCTAGATAATTACTCTGGATATGTTACAATTGCACTTTTGAGGTGTAAATCAGATGCCTACAATGCTATGACAAGACTCATTGCTTGCACTGAGCGTGAAACTTGTTATGAAATGTTATCGGGTTTACTTCTTTTCCTTCTTCTCTGACTACCTATGCCTTTCACTTGTCATCTGCAGGCAATCTCGTTCGAACACTGCTATTGCCTACTTATTTTTCTTTTCTTTTCTTCGCTGACTTAATCCCAACCTTCTATCACCTTCTACGACATTCCACCATCAGTCAGCATTCTTTTACTAATCATTCTTTCACCTTCTATGAAGTTCTATTTTCATCTGTTTACCTTTTCATTTTTGACTTGTATTTAAACCCTCATAGGTCAATCTTTGTCCTTAAGTTAGACCTACTCAGTATAACTACATCATTGTCCTTGATCCTCTGCTCTTTAAGTTGTCGTTGAACTTCTGAGTCAACGCTCCTCGTCTACCCTCGCTATCGCAGAAGTCCTGCAATCCCTCCATCTTAGTGGAAGTCCCCTAAGATTGTCCTCCTCGTTGTTGTAGAAGTCCTACAACTCCTTGACCCTTGAACGACTGAGTCTACTACTATCCTTACCCAGGCTAGTCGTAACAAAACTGGCTATACTCTCCTTACTCTACATTGTAAAATAATAAAAAGTATGTGGGTGTGAGGGGAGAGTCGTCCCAAGGGGTTTGTTGTTGGGTTGTCAGTATGAAGGATTTGCTGGTGACTTACCACAACGCGAGATGACAAAGATTACTAAAAAAGGAAAAAAGCGCAAGACAAAAGTGAGTGGATAGAGAAATCTGGTCAAGGATGAGGACTGGAAATGAAAAGGGAGGCCTAGGACAAGGGCTGGAATAGATATGAATGGCCTAGGACAAGGGCTGGATATGATACAAATGAGAACAACAGGTGAGACTTGAGTGAGTGATCAATGCAGGGGGAGAAAACTGCATTTCAAGTTGAAATACAAGGTTTTTATAGTCCAGGTTATGACCCAGACTTGTTGTAACTATGGGAATAAGCTATAAGGAAGTATTGCTTTGAGCATAAAAATAATGTAGCTAAAAAAAGGGATCCAACTATGAAAAGCTAAAAAACTAAGGCAGTCCAAAATAGGAAATGCATGCGGACAAGTGGAAAGTCGAGCGGATTAGGTTGGATAGGGGGAATGTAACCCTAAAAGGTATGTACACCTTACAACGCGACAGGAACGTTTTCAGGAGCAGGTGCTCCAATGGACATTGGAAAGTTGTGCACACAAGGGAAATGCATCAGTTGCGCAAAAGAAGGGAAGGACCAGGCTTGGCCCTGTCCCACTCACTTCAAACCACATCCACGACAAGTCTGCACGTTTGAGATCAACAGACATACCATAGAATATAATTCCCCAAGGCAACTTGTGGAGAAGGTGGCAGAGGTCACCAAAAAGGATTTTCCAAATGTAGAGTAGCCCAGTCGTCTACTTCTACGAACATTACTACTTCATCATATACCGCACCTAAGTCATTGCCAAATAGATTTTCAGTGCTACAAAATGAAGAACCGACTGAGTGTGATGTGGCCGCTGAGCACCCTTCACTAACTATTCTACACCGTCAAAAGAAAGCAAAGAAAAATACACCAGTTGCACCTCTGGTCAAGAAAAGGGTACTGAAAATCAAACGATAGAGAAAAGGAACAAGCATTCCTCATGGCTCAATATGGTAGATCCTTGGTCCACCCAATGGATCCAACAAGTGTGTCAACACACAGACAAAAAGAGAGCATTGTCCCATCTCCAATCATTTGTACATACATGACACAAAAAGAGTGGAAGTCACTCCTCAGCTGATCACTGAAATAAGTGGCATGTCCCCCATCAAGGCCCACCTGTCATTGTGCGAGCTGCAAAGCAAGCCACAATACAAGAAAATCTTGAAAAAGAATGACCGCTTGCTAACTGTACACGTAGGGATGCTTTCAGACAATGGGAGAACAGTGGAGGCCGATGCACTCATCAATTCCGGGTGCACTGGTTTGACCATCAATGCCTCTTTCATCACACGTAATAACATTCCCACTCACAAACTCCCTTGTCCTATCCCTGTGGACAATGCAGATGGTACTCCCAATTCATGAGGCACTATCACCAACTTCATCCTAGTGGAACTCTCCATCCAGGACCATGTCGAAAAACTCTCCCTTGTGGTGACTGACCTTGGTACACATCCGCTGTTCCTCAGTTATGACTGGCTCAAGCATCACAATCCCACAATTGATTGGGCCTCGCACTCTATTTCCTTCTCTTGTGAAGATCATGTCCCCAATTTAATCCCCACTGACGACAACAATTTGGAGTATCATCAATCTTGGAAGGAGGGTGATCACATCTTCAAAATTGAAGCCCTCAATTACCTCATGTCTTGAGGCATTGCCCAAGATCTCGCGATCGAAGCACAAAAGGAAAAGCACTTAAAAACCTTTGAGGACGTTGTCCCAACAGCCTACCACGCATTCAAAGACATGTTTGCCAAGGAAACATTTGATGAATTACCTCCATCTAGACCATGGGATCATGTGGTCAAACTACTCCCAGGCAATCACCAAGTTGACTGCAAAACATTGTAAAACAAGTAACAAGGTCAAAGACCTTGTAAGGGTAGATGTAGAAGGGGCGAGAACACTTGTCCCAAGGGGTCCTGTAGGAGGGAAGTTAGATGAGAAGGGTTGGCTACGACTGACCACAGGAGAGTAGAGTGTCCGGAATAGTCCCGGCTACACAACGATGAGAGAACACGAAGTCCGGAACGGATTGAGTGAAACAATGAGTGGTTCAACCTAGGATGAGGGCCAGATAGATGACGATAAAAGCTTTCCAGTCAAGGACGAGGACTGGATACTAGGACGAGGAAGGGAGTTGATCAAGGATGAGGACCAATGATAATGATGATGAGAGGAACCATAGCAAGAAAATTAGGAGTGAACAGAGATGATCATTCAGATCTAGGTACAAACTTTTTATAGTCTGGGCATTCCCAAGACTTT
>JBBPNR010000976.1:0-14539 GCA_038091015.1 Boletus vermiculosoides
AACGCTATTGGATTAACACCCGACACTATGTACCCGGTTCGGGTGGACCAGTCGTCGTTTTAGATGGTGGCGAGACGAGCGGAGAGGATAGACTTCCGTTCTTGGATACAGGAATAGTAGAGATTTTGACGAATGCGACAGGCGGAGTCGGTGTTGTCCTCGAACATCGCTACTATGGTACGTACAGTGACATTTATGCTTGCTGGACGTCGCTCAATGTAAAACAGGAACGTCTATCCCTGTACCTGACTTCAGCACGGACAACTTGAGGTAAGGCCGCTCAACGAACTCGTTCGTGGTTCAATCAGATATACTGACAACTGCACGAACACACTAGATGGTTGAACAATGATCAGGCTGCCGCAGACTCTGCAAACTTTATGAGATATGTCAAGTTTAAGGGCATAGACGAAGATTTGACATCACCACACACCCCTTGGATTTACTATGGTGTATGTGTCAATCGAGTCTTGTCATGCCTGCGAAACTGAGGAATCACAAGGGTTCCTACGCGGGTGCTCGGGCGGCGCATATGAAAATCTTATACCCAGAACTTGTTTTTGGAGCAATCGCCTCCAGCGGTAGGTGTTTACTACACAAGGTGGCTGTTTCACCCACTCAACTTTACTCAGGTGTAACCCATGCTACCCTTTCCAACTGGGAGTACTATGAGGTCATCCGCAAAGCTGCCGATCCTACGTGTTCTGCCCACATCGAGAACGCAATAGCGACTATCGATACCCTCCTCCGATTTCCGTACCTCAAGGATGTCGTCAAGGCTTTGTTTGGACTCAGAGAGCTCGAGCATGACGATGACTTTGCTTCTATCCTGGAGGTTAGCTGACCCCCAACAATCACGAATTGTTATGCTAATCAGCCAAAAGGGACCAATGGATGCATGGCAATCTAAGAACTGGGACCCGGCCGTGGGCAGCACAGTCTTCGACGAGTTTTGCGAAGCGCTGAGCAAGCCAATTGGTGGTGCTCCCCATATGGCTGCCTTGCCGGTCGGACATGAAGATCGTCTCGTGACTTTATGGGACGATCAAAAGATCGATTTCTCTGTCTTGAATTACGCCCAGTGGATCAGGGAGGTGAGAGTACTTTCCATTATCTTTTGGGGTGAATGAAATGGACGTCCGACTCAATACATCAATATTCTCAGCACCAAGTGAAGCCCTGCCTTGCATTTAATTTGACAGTAGAGGAGGTCAGGACGAACATGATCCTTCTTCTCTTCATCGACTAAATGACTTAACATTGTGTGACCGACTCCAGTGTTTCGGGACATACAACGATACCCAGTATACCGACACCTCCCTCTCTCAGGATTGGCGTCTATGGCAATTCCAAGTTTGCACCGAGTGGGGCTACTTCTCAGTACGTCTTTTGTTTTACACTGCCAGGCAAGATGCTAGCTATTATGACAGACTGCTCCGCTTGACCCAGACCACCCTCGAATAGTATCCAAACTATTGACTATGGATTATGCCACGAAGATCTGCCGACAGGCAAGTTCTTGTCCTGTTGAGCATGCTTAGTCCCTAGCCGACTAACACATGTTCGGTCAACTTTTTTAGGCGTATCCTCCTGGAAAATACTTCACAGTCCCAGCGCAGCCGAATATTACCGCCGTGAACGCCCTCGGAGATTTTGCAATCGCTGCAAATAGACTGGCTATCATAGATGGCGAAGGTACTGCATTCCTGTTTACAGACAGCTGTCACTAGTCACTGTCACTGACGAGTCGTAGTTGATCCTTGGAGACCCTGTACTCCACACAGCGAGTACGCAAAGGAGAGAGCAGACACTATACTCCAGCCATTCAAGCTCATCCCTGGTATGCATTCGTGTACAGGCTTCTATTGACATGCACTAAGAGAGCAACGATATCAGGTGGTGTTCATCATTACGACGAATATGGTCTTCGCGACATTAATGCTGAGCCACCGGAGATACAACAGATTCACCGCGAGATGATTGAGTTTGTGCGTGCGTGGCTGAAGGATTTCAAGGCGTAGATGGAACGTAGTTCATTCATTCATACATGCTAGTTCGTGATCAAAATGCTAGGCCGTTGTGGCGTGCAGTGCGTGAGGATTTGAAGGACAGAATGACGAACTTGCCGATGTTGGGCCATCGCGGCACTCTCATCACGTCAACGGTCAGAGAGCTTCTGGCTGCCGCCAATGACAAGGAAAGACTGATCATCTTATTCAGCGTTGATATTTTCATTGCAGACTGCCCAACATTCCCCGCGGTTCCGATCGGCAGGTGAGGAATGTCGAGTGGTCTAAATCGGTCGACATCTTTTGTCTGATCATTGATGCAATTCTGCCAGTGGTCAGCTGGATGGGCGCTGTTCAACAGCAATGACCACTTTTGGATGATTTGGCAAACCTGTCATTCCAACTTTACCTCAGTGATCTCACCACACGGCGGCCAAACGTGCATCATATACTGCTCGGTCCACCCCACATCATGCATTGCTTGTTCCACGTTCTCGACAATGGGTGGTCTGGTTGCCATCACCCGCCGTGTCGCTGGATTGCATCTTTTCCCTCAATATGACAAGATAGGTCACTTCCCGCATGATACCCTACAGTACGACCATCGTCGTAGGCGCTTTTGGCATGGGGTAGCCTTCGTCACGTTCGCTTTGCTGCTCTCCGCGAGTTACTTCCAGTATGGACGCAGGCTCTGGTGCTCGGGCTCGCCACCCAAGATCGTGGCGACTGGTGTTGGATTGCCCAAGGAAGTGCAACAGGCTTGGGCTGCTCACTCTCCGTACTTCCCAGCTGCAGAGTACACAGCGCCACCTGAGCGTTGCGAGGTTGTTCAGGTATATTGCTCTCGTTCCAACTTGTTTTCCAGTTATCTCAAAAGGACACACGGTAATCTAGGTCAACTTGGTAAGTAACTCGCGGTGTGCTCCAGGTTCATCCTGACAGTGTGGCAGCTCCAGAGACATGGCGCTAGGTTCCCAACCGCAAGCAACTCGAAGCGGATCAAACAACCCGTCCAGAAGCTTATAAATGCGGGGTCTCGCTTTGGAAAGAAGTACCAGTTTCTGAGGGAATTCGAGTGGGATTTGGGTGTAGACGACCTGCTTCCTCTTGGCGCGAAGGAGTGAGTGTGGTGTATCTTAATTTCGCTCGTCTCATCGAGGTTTTTCAGGGCTTTTGACTCTGGCTCCGAACACTATCTGCGATACAAGCACTTGGTTAAGGACAATCAGTTGCCCTTCGTAAGGGCATCAGGCAGCGAGCGTGTAATACATTCTGCCGCGAACTGGACACAAGGTTTATCTTGACCCCTACTTTCTGATAAGCACTGATCTAACTTGTCATGCCAAGGTTTCTCCGTTTCCAGCGGACATGTGCACTCACCTAGTGTATCGGTTGTCATCTCGGAGGAGAATGGTGTGAGTACTTGTGTTTGCATAAACGTGGCGATCGGTGCTTACTCTCATCATTACAAGGCGAACAACACGCTAGATGATTCCATGTGCCCCAACGCGAAAGGCAACAAGAAACCGGGGGAAGCCTGGCGAGATTGGTTCACCCCGCCAATTGTGGAGAGAATAAACAAAGCTGTCCCTGGCGCGGAGGTTGACAACGACGACGTCGCAGAACTCATGCCTTTGTGTGCCTTCGAGACACTCTTCCATGGAACTGCCAGTCCATTCTGTGGGTTATTCACTGCAGAAGAATGGCAAGCGCGCGAGTACTACGACGATTTGCTGAAGTACTACAAGACCGGGTAGGTCAATGGCTTTTTGGACCCAACTTTTGCTGAATTCTCCCTGCTAGACACGGTAACTCGCTGGGTCCTGTCCAGGGTGTTGGATATGTGAACGAGTTGCTGGCTAGGCTGACAGGCCAGCTCGTCCAAGACAAGACGCAAACGAATCAGACGCTTGATGCATCGCCAGTTACCTTCCCCCTCGGTCGTAATCTCTACGTTGATTTCTCGCACGATAACCAGATGGTTGCCATCTATTCTGCGATCGGACTCTTCCGTCCTGACGGGCCACCAAGGACCGACAGACTAGATCTGGCGCGGACATGGCGGATTTCTAGGATGACGCCCTTTTCCGGACGCATGATCACGGAGAAGCTGTGGTGCGACGATGGTGGGGAGTACGTCAGGATACTGGTTGACGATGCGGTGCAGCCGCTAGAGTTTTGTGGTGCGAACGAGGATGGATTGTGTGCGCTGAGGGCATTCGTGGAGAGTCAGGCATATGCTCGGAGTAACGGAGATGGTGACTGGGAGAGATGTTTTTCCTGACGCTAATCATGTTCGATTTCCCGTAGTACGTACGTATCTATAATTTGACTTTGAGCCGAGGCACGAACAACGCGTGCATGAGTACGGTGTTCTGGAAGTTGCACCCTTCCCCCGATAGCTGACTTCCTTGCCATTTATGGGAATGCCACCGCCTAAAGGGGGGTCTGCAAATGGAAGGTGTAGCGTGTCTCCAATAACTGTGTCGTGACGCTGCATCAGTGAACGTTCTCGACGCCGGGCCACATATCTTGGTCCCCATCAGTCTAAAAACAATGTTGTTCGATGTGTCCGTGAGTGTTTCAAAGTGTCCTTTCAACCCAAATATTAAACCTCAAGCATTCCACCAGCGCAAACTATTCTCTCGATCCGACCGCGTCAAAGGCACTGACTTTCACCCCACCGAGCCATGGTTACTCACTGGCCTCTACAATGGCTCGGTGAACATCTACAATCACGAGACCGGCGCTCTAGTGAAGACGTTCGAAGTGTCCAACGTCCCCGTTCGTTGTGTAAAGTTCATCGCGCGCAAAAATTGGTTCGTCGCCGGTTCGGACGACTTCCAGCTCCGCGTGTTCAACTACAACACGCACGAGAAAGTCGTCTCGTTCGAGGCCCATCCGGATTATATTAGATGTCTTGCAGTGCACCCGACGGCGAGCATCGTGTTGACGGGTAGTGACGATATGACAATCAAGGCCTGGGATTGGGATAAGCAGTGGAAGTGCATTCAGGTGTGTCCCCTTCTTTCTTTATACGATTGCTGTCATGTGTGTGGATGCGAGCGCCGTGTATTTTTTTCCTGGCTTGATAGGTTCACGAGGGCCATACGCACTACATCATGAATATCACGTTTAACCCAAAAGACGCCAACACGTTTGCATCTGCCTGTCTTGATCGGACGGTCAAGATGTGGTCCCTCGGTTCCGCGAATGCCAACTTCACGATGGACGCTCACGACAAGGGAGTCAATTATGTTGATTTCTACCCGGGGCCTGACAAGCCGTACCTCGTGACGACCGGCGACGACAAGACGATCAAAATATGGGACTACCTTAGCAAGAGCTGTGTCCAAACGATGGAAGGTCACACCAACAACCCCTCTTTTGCGGTCTTCCATCCAAACTTGCCGATCATCATCAGCGGGAGCGAGGACGGGACGATCAAGATTTGGAATAGTAACACGTATCGATTAGAAAATACGCTAAGCTATGCATTGGAGCGGGCGTGGTGTGTGTCGTTGCGGAGAGATGCGAATGAAGTGGCTGTTGGATTCGATGAAGGTATCGTCGTCATCAAGGTGGGTCTGTCCATGTGTATGGTTATCGCGGGTGTCCCCTTGAGCCATGTTGTCTAGCTTGGTCGGGATGAGCCGACCTTTAGCATGGACCCCACCGGAAAACTCATCTACACGCGCAACCAACTCGTTCTCTCGGGGAACATGCAGGCTCTTGCGGACGACACGACTGCGGAAGGCAACCGCATCCCTCTCCAGATTAGAGAACTCGGCACTACGGAGATCTTCGCGACTAATATGATCCATTCTCCCAATGGACGATTCGTGACTGTCGTCGGAGACGGCGAGTACATCATATATACGGCGCTCGCATGGAGGAATAAGTCATTTGGGAATGGCCTCTCATTTGCTTGGGCGGGTGACTCAAACACGTATGCGGTGCTTGAGAGCAAGTTGAAGTTGAGGGTTTACAAGAACTTTAAAGAGAGGGGCGGTGCGGGGATGAAGGGTTCCGGTAGCTGGACTATCGATGGGATCCACGGTGGCCCGTTGCTAGGTGGGCGAGGCAAGGGATTCGTGATGTTTTGGGATTGGGAGAGTGGGGAGATTGTAAGACGGATAGACGTCGACGCTAAAAATGTGTGTCGTCTGTTTCTTGCCATTTTTGGATGCATTTACTGACGATGTTCAAAGGTGTATTGGTCAGGGACGGGATCCCTAGTAGCGATCGCTTCTGAAGAATCATTTTACGTTCTGCGTTTCGATCGGGATGCATATAATGCAAAACTCGAGGAAGGCGCCGAGGTCACGGATGAAGGTGTTGAAGAGGCTTTCGATGTCGTGTCTGAGGTCTCGGACAAGCAAGTGTGATTTCTTATGATTGAACGGATAGCCATTTAACATCCCTCGTAGCGTCATGACTGCGAAATGGGTCGGGGACTGTTTTATCTATACCACGGCGGGCAACCGAGTCAACTATTTCGTCGGTAACGAGTCCTACACCATTAGCCCATCAGACACGTACGTTCTGTTTGGACATATTCACTTACCCGCTGATTTTGTCTTTCTAGCCCGATGTACGTCCTCGGCTACATACCAGCACACAATCGGGTGTACCTCGCAGACAAGGATATGAATATCTGCGGTTACGCATTGTCCTTGAGCGTAGTCGAGTACCAAACGGCGGTTCTCCGCGGTGACATGGAAGCTGCTGCTGAGATCTTGCCCACGCTACCCAAGGAACAACTCAACAAAGTAGCACGGTTCCTCGAGGGCAGGGGTAGGTTTTCCACTCTCGATCTCGAGATGTCCATCTGCTCACGCGACATGATACCAAAGACCTCAAGGAACTCGCGATGCAAGTGACTAACGACCCAGACCACAAGTTCGATCTGTCGTTGCAGCTCGACGACCTTGACGCTGCTGTCGATATTGCGCGTTCCGTACCTGAGAATGAAGCGGAGACTAAGTGGAAAGCGTTGGGCGATCGCGCGTTGTCGGTGTGGCGATTTGATCTTGCACGGGAAGCCTTTCAGCGAGCGAACGATTTGAGCGCGTTGATGCTCTTGTTACTCTCGACAGGCGATCGGGAGGGATTACAACAACTTGCTGCAACTGCAGGTGAGCCATGTCAGGTCTCTGATGTCGAATTTTGCTGATGTCATTTTCTTTTCTTCTGCATGGTGTTGCAGAACAAAATGGGGCCAATAACCTTGCATTTGCGACGTTGTTCCAGTTGGGGGATACCAAGGCGTGCGTGGACCTGCTCGTCAAGACAAATCGAGCACCAGAAGCGGCGTTGTTTGCTCGGACGTATGCGCCAAGGTGAGGAAGCGATCGAGGGTCGCTGTCATAGGATGATCTGGATACTGAGATGGCCTGTTTTCTTTCTTCCCTTTCTTCTAGTTTGGTACCGCAGTCGGTGGACGTGTGGCGAGCGGAGCTACGGAGCAAAAACAAGCCCAAGATCGCTGCATCTGTCGCGCATCCAATCGAGAACACGGACTTGTTTGAGGAAGGGTGGGAAGAGGTATTGAGTCGCGAGGAGGAGATACGAGCTGCTCATGACGTGAATGGGGACCCGAGTGAGCCGTCGAGTTGAGCGTTGGGCGCATTGCAACGGGCATCACGAGTGGAATTACGGTGTGTTTTTATGAAAACTTTGGCTGTCCATAGTCACTACAATACTCTGCACTCTTTTTTTCTGGACTCTTGAACGGTTCTCTGCGTCGACTCTGCCAAGGACGGCGCGATGCGATCTGGTGTACCTCGGGGTCGAAACGGCTGTGTTGGACGGGTCCCAAGATTGCTCAGATTGGCACTTATTATCAAGGAACCGCCGTATCTATGCCGCGATTTCGGTGCCGTGTATTGTGTGAGCGAAAGAACAACACTGTGGTTCTAATAGTTGAGTGTCTCGTTGGTTTGGCCCGCCGGGCGGGTGGTAGGTGGCAATGTCTACGACTGATCGCCATTTCAACCACGCGCGCTTGGACTCCGAAATGTGTCGTTGAGGGAAAGATATTGAAGCTAGCCATCGATTGAGAGACCACGTAGACGGGACCTCGCGCTTTCTAGGCTCTTGAATAACGCCGGACGAAGCAGTCGAGCTGCCGTCTTGTTCGCGTTGATGCCGGGTCTGGTATTTCCTTCTCGTCCCTACCACTCAACTCACTAGTAGAGTCATTGATGGATCGACGGAGCGCTGCTTCTTCAGGTGGGACCATCTAGTGGACCTGTTAGTACGCCGCACTCAGTCTGTCGAACACAAGGTGCTGGTTATGGGCACTGCCTTGTCACTCTGAATCCTTTCTCATCTTGTAGTAGTACCTCCTCCCTCTCTCCGTCGCCCGGCTCTCTCTCCGAACTCGAACGCATATAGTCTTCGTGGCAATAGGTATGGTGAGCCACCGGACTTCCGGAGATACAACGGATTTACCACGAGATGATTGAATCTGTGCGTGAGTAACTGAAGGACTTCAAGGCGTAGACGGAATCGATCTTCATATACATGTACATACTAGTTCGTGATCAGAACACTAGGCCGACTTGTCGCGTGAAGACTTGAAGCTTGAAAGACTCATCGTGATTCATGACGATGTCGTTGACTTCGGGGCATTAATCCCGACTAGATCTCATCATATATGGTACGTCAACTGATCGTGAGTTTTTGACCGATCAGCCCAATTACCCGGACTCGCCGGAAACTGGAAAAAAAAGTCGTTCCCGGAACCCTCTCAGCTTCCAACAACGAGCACCTGCGATGGCACAACGAACCTCATTTACACTTGGATCTAGGCAATCCGAACTTGCAAAGATCCAAACCAACATCGTCGTCCAAAAACTCGCCGAAAGGTTTCCCTCCTATGCGTTCGAAACGCGATTCAACGAAACAGAAGGGGACAAGAACCAATCTCAAGCGCTCTTTCTCCTTGGAGGCAAGGCATTATGGACGAGGGGGCTCGAAGAGCTGCTCGCCAATAAACAGGTGGATATGCTCGTACATAGTCTCAAGGACTTGCCGACGGAACTCCCGGGAGAATTCAAGATTGGTGCGATATTGGAAAGAGAGGAATGCGTGGATAGTTTAGTGATGAAGGCCGGATCGCCTTACAAGATGCTCGAAGATCTGCCTGGTGGGAGCAGGATCGGCACGAGCAGCGTGCGGCGCGCAGCACAGGTCAAAAACTATCTCAAAAATCATCACAAGGAGCTGGAGATGGTGTTCAAAGATGTGGTGAGTAGGGACAGATGTTTGAGCGATATCACACAAGGCTGAATAGTGAGCGTGTATAGCGCGGAAACCTGTACGTTTCGTAGCTCGATCGCATTCTCTACACCGAGATTTATTACTGAGATATAGTAACACCCGCCTAAAGAAACTGGATGGGACTGGGGAGGACGATGCGTTCGATGCACTCATTCTCGCCAAGGCTGGACTTGTACGCCTGGGCTGGTCGCATCGCGCCACACAAGACCTAGCGCCTCCGGTCCTGTATCATGCCGTGTCTCAGGGTGCACTGGCAGTAGAGATTCAGACTGATGCGCCGAGCGAGCTATCCGAGTTGTGCGAAGCTTTGACGCATCAACGGACCCAGTGGATGTGTCTCGCCGAGCGCGCAATGTTGCGTACATTGGAGGGGGGGTGCAGCGTGCCTGTGGGTGTCAATACCAAGCTCACCCACGTGGTAGAGGGGGACGAGAGGTTGAGGAGCGGGGAATTGAAAATTGAAAGTGGTATGCTGGAAATCACTGGGTGTGTCACGTCGCTCGACGGCGGGCGACAGTTTGTCAAGACACTCGGGGAGAGGGTTACGAGCATTGACGAGGCGGAAGCGCTCGGCAAGAGGCTGGGAGAAACGTTGCTGGATTGCGGCGCACGCGAGATCTTGGAAGAGATCAAGGCCGACAGAGCAGCTCGGGCACGAGAAGCAGAAGAATCTAAAGCATCATGATGATCCTTGCATACCAAGGTACAACTAGCATTCGAGTGAAAATTGTATTCTTGTAGTTCATTGTGCAACATTTAGAGAATGAATGCACAAGTGACATTAACGAAACACAAGAAAGTCGATCTGCCTCCCCACGAGCGCCTGAAAATCCCTGGAAAACGATAACGAGCGACAGGTGACTCTAAAGCAGGGAGGAATTGACATTGGAGGTGTCCAACCGCACCCGAGGGGGTTTATGAGGGATTGTGTTGTTTGTCCATGTTTGGTGCTGTAACTCGATAAGCTCATATGGGCCCTGCTCTCTACTCGTAACTTGCACGAAGCTGGTTGGGCTATGGCTTCAGTTTCGTCCCGGCGTCTGCGCAAGGAGCTCAGCGAGATCCACGCCGAAGGATGTCCTTGCGGTAATACCTTCTGTTTCAACGTAGTTCATCTACTCACGCCGCATGCAGGCATCAAACTACTAAGCGCAGACGACTTTGAGACCTGGTTCTTCTCTATAGAGGTCTTGGGCGAAAGCCTATACCAGGCAAGTCCTCTTCGTGTCCCATATTCGTCGCTAAACTCCGTCCCGTTAGGGAGAGGTCTTTAAATTAATGTTCCGCTTTGACGCAAACTACCCCATTTCCTCCCCAGCGGTCCAGTTCGTCATAGACCAGAACCACCAGGCGCCTATACACCCAGTAGGTTGACCATGTTTGGACCATCATGAAAATGAGCTCTGACCTGATTCCAGCACGTGTACTCCAATGGACATGTGAGTCCAGCTTGCAAACCACCCCTTATTTCTATTTTTGACTCGTCGCAGATCTGCGCCTCTATCCTCGGGACGGAGTGGTCTCCTGTGTTGAGTGTATCTGCCGTTTGTGTCACACTGCAGAGCATGTTGGCGTCGTGCAAGGTAACCTCTACCACGACCAGTCGTTGATCTGCTCTCATACACTCCCTTAGGCCAAGGAACGGTAAGTGCTGATACCTGGAGCACTTTTTGCATACCGAATATATCGTGGGCTTTCAAGGCCCGTAGACAACGATCGATACGTGCGGACCGCGCCTGACAATCCGAAGAAGGTGCGCCGCAATCCGGACTCGGAACCTTGCTGCTGTTAACCTTGTTCTTGGCAGACACGCTTCCAATACCACGGTAAGACCATTTAAAGTCACCCGACTCATGAACGTGTCACCTGATCGCGTTCGCTTCTTCCACGATCTGTTTATACCAGATGACACGTACGTTCCCACCACTTTTTATGACAACGGATGAGATGAATTGACTTGCATTTGTTTTATAGGGTGTAAATTACGGATTCTTTAGCCATTGAACGTTTTTGCATGTACGAACACAAATATTGTCTGTATCATTATCCCAGGCAGCAAGACGATAAAGAAAGTACAATGTTAAACAGCACGTGCGCAGTGAACGTATATGACGCTTGAAGGGGTGTAAGTTACGCCGCCCGTTCGAGTGGACCTAAATACAGTGTGGAGCTCGCTGTTATCGGCGACCGCATGTCTTCTTTATCATGATCATCTTTGGACAGGGCCGAGGCCTTCTGGAAGTAAGACGAGAATGGAATACATCGACCCCAAAGATGATGCACATGGCGGAACCCCCGGCGTAATGATCATATCTCCCGAGGATGTGTTGATGCCCCTGTTGTGAATCAGATTATAGCCCCACCCCATGGCACAACCGAGGCGAATATCGGATGGGCCATCATTTGCAATGCCGTCTCTGCGTCTTGGCAGTGGATGTACAGGAAGCGAACATGCGACTCCATACGACTCACTTGGAATCGTTGGTGTCCGCCGTCCGGTGTTTTTCTCGGCCGTTTGAGATCGGATCGATCATCGAAGAGATCCAAGAGAGTCCGAGACTGAACGGACGGAAATGGTGGGCTCGGTAACTCCGGATAGGTGCACCGTAATTGTGAAGACTCGGGCATGGCTAAGCCTATGCCTATGAGGGAAGCCGAGATACCCCTCTGATCAAGATGGCCGATGGACCCAACTGCGCCCAGGCTCATCCGCACGAAGCCTCCACGTGAATAACAATCATTGTTGACCCACGCTCGTCCGAGGGCCGAGTCCGCATACCTTGTGCATCATTTCCATAAATTCCTCCGCCAACGGAAGTCACTAAGTATCGTCTGTCCCGGTAACAAAAATTATCCAGCACAGCGTGAACTACGTGCCTTGGGTCCTCGGCTGTCAGGAAGGTTGATTGCCACGATCGGAACGCCCGAAGATTTTTTCGCTCTCAAGGCCGAAACTTCTGACGGGATGTTGTGCTGCACAGTTTCGATGTTCAAATTGCTTCACTGTGTGCGATTTTCCGGGATCCGACGCCGACCAAGTTTGCGTTCTTTCAATTTCTGCGTTGCTCAGTGGCACTGTCGATGAGTCTTTCTCGAAGAATCCCAACTTGAAATATGGCAACCAAACTTTATGAACATGGATAAATTCTTCCTCTGTGCCGATGTAGATCCAAAGTCTATAGGCCCAGTCACGGATATGTACAGTACATGCCTTGAGGTAATTTGCACCAGCATAGCGGTGTTGCGCGTTGGTATACAATGCGCGTTACAGGTTCAATTGCATTGCTTGAGGACAGGTTCCCAAGGACCAATTGCGCGACTTTATTGCTGCAAGCATGGAAAACGATGAATTTCTACTGTGTGTCCCTACAAACATCATCGCTCATACAGGGTTCGTGACTCCGCCAGTCGATCCTCCGCGCCGCTGCTGATCACCGTGTCCTCTTTCTAGCACGTCCGAGTCACTTATCTTCCGTAACACGATTTATACTGGACTTCAACCCAGTACAAACCAATCCTTTGTCTCCTGGTGTGGTTGGCGGGGAGGTCAATACCAAACGCTTCCATGATACACGCCACCATATTCCCTTCCACTGCGCAACTCCGTTAGACAACGCGTTTGCATGCCCAGAGGTTTATATACGGGATCTCAATTATCCCTCAAAGCCTTATTCTTCTATACTGGGTAGTCGGCGAGTCAGCCAGAGGCCATGTCCATTACCCAAGCACACGTCGAGAAGGCCATCGAACAGATAGAACATCGACGATGACCATCTGACATCGGCTTTACCCAACATGTCCTCGAAGATGGCAACGTTATAAGCACTCAAGAACGGATCGTCAAAGATATACTGCTCGTTCGTGGTGTCCCTCACCTCCGTTGAGATTTCCCGTCACAGGTGCAAGAGCCGGCGATGAACATCCCGACCAAGGCTCAGTTTTTTTCTTCAAACCGCAAATCATCTAAGCAGGACGTTGCCTTCCTCAAAAATCACTTTTATAGAAAGAGACAGATAGATGAGGACCATGCGATATGGATCGCTGAAATGGCGACGACTGTTCATCCCGGGTTGAGGCTAATGCCCTCCAGGTCGATGCCCCAATCACAGGTTGGTCATACTCGTACTTCTTTGCTCCACCTGTTGTACTGATCATCTTTGTTGTTGTAGTGTGCATTAATATCCATCGACAGTATATGCATGGGCGGGTTTCATTTGTTCGGCACTGAATTGACCGATGGACCATGGCGTTGTGCTATTATGACCTAAGGAAATTCTTACAAGTTGATGGGAGCCATGGTGACACGAGATACTTGTTCCTCGGAGACTGTGTCGACAAAGGCTACTTTAGCATCGAGGCGGATCCCTGTCAGTTTATTTTCTCTTCCTTCGCTGGCCACTGACTACCTCTTGGATAGTGCGCGCTGTACTTGTGGGCATCGGGAACATGTTGTCCTGGTATCCTTTTCCTGGTAATTACAAGTGCTGGCGTCTGATGTCGCAGATTGTTTGGCGTTCGAGCTCGAGTGTCAGTCCTTTCTTGCATTCTTTACTTCGAGGTGAAACACTAATTAGTTGTCGCCTGGATCAGGTAAGCACATGTAATCTGGGGGCATTTATGACGTCTGCATGAAGTCGTTCTGTGCGCTGCCGCCTGCTGCCATCATGAACAAGCAACTTCCATGCATATATGGTGGGTTATCACCTGCGCTGAACTCGATGGATGATATCTGCATCATGTCCCTTATTGTCGCCTGTGGTGTTCACCACAAGGATGACCCTAGATTGGTCGATTTCGGGAACCACCCACACACGGGTTGGTGCGTAATATTCTTTGGTCGAATCCCGTTCAAGTTGAAAATTTTGTGCGGGAAGAAATGAATGAACGTTTTGTGCATAACTATGTGCGGGAATGCTCATATCTCTTTACGTGCGCTTTCCTTTGTGAAGGGACTCGTTGACAGGCGTCAGGCGTTTATCGGTTCTGGAACGTAGTAGCCTCCTTTCGATCATCCGTGCACACGAGGCTCAGGATGCAGGGTGCGTCCATTCGTACAAAATTACTTTCTACTGTTAATCATCTTTGGAACCTATTTCAAGGTACAAGATGCATCATAAGACCAGGATGTCCGTTTCCCTTGTGTCATGATGATTTCCTTTGCACCAAACTATCTCGACGTCTACAACAACAAAGTTGTTGTGATCAAATATGAGAGCAACATGATGAATATTCGCCGATTTAAT
>JBBPNR010000977.1:0-14536 GCA_038091015.1 Boletus vermiculosoides
AAGAATGATGTCGGGGGGAAGTGGTATGTTTAGAGAAAGCATATGCTGAACAATAGAAACATGCCCTGCAGATACAGCATGTCGCAGGGACGTCTCGTTAAATCGGGTGAACGGATCACAGCCAAGCTGAGCAAGTCTTCGTTCAATTATATCAACATCTTGTTCCGAAAGACGGCCGGACAGACTGTGGGAATATCGTGCTGGGTCCAACGCACGTAGAAGTAGTCCTTCGTCCTCGGCATCGGTTGCCCATTCCGCGAATTCATCGGTTTGTAGTAGCCTCGAAACTATGCGTCCGGGAAGGGTGGAGTATTTTTTCAGAGCGATCACAAATAATTCGTGAGGCACAGGGCTTCCTTCGGCCAAGAATAGATCCACCATCTCACAGTCCTTACGCTCTACGGCGACCTCGAGTGGTAAACACTGACCCTGGCCGTTGACACGCCATCCGCGATGATTCACCTTGACACCTCGGGATATCAAGGTCCGGGCATATTCGATCCTGCCGAAGTGTGCTGCATAATTGAGTGGATTCACTCCATCATTCAGATTCAACTTTCTGTGACCGAGAAATGAACGCGGGAGTGGCTCGAAAGTGCAAGCAATCAGAATGTACAGCACAAAATCATGTTTGAGTGTTGGCCATGGAAAGTAGAACGAACTGGATCTCCTGCACAATTGACCCCACTCCGAAGAGTGCCGTTGCGCATTCGAATGAAGAGTTTCGATGGCCCGTAGGACACTTCTGTCTCCAGGATTGGTGCAGTAAAGGTGGACAAAACCCAGAGGTAGCACATATTCATCAAGGAAAGGGAACTCGGATGATGGGCCTGATGATCGGTGATGTTTTATTCGGTGGGCTACCCTGTCCGAGTCGTCATGCTGTATCCTAGTTCTATGCAGAGTGTTGTGAGGTGACACTTCATAATCGTTGGACCGCCGGCCCTGGTCGAGTACGGCACCAATGTAACACATACACAATAGAGCCACCTGCATGTAAGCAGTTTGCTCGTTGATATGATACGCTGGATGTGTAGTGGAAGTGGACTCTGCTATCAGGTATTCCTGCACAAACAATAAATCAGCACTGTGGAGTCAGAAATGAATGTCCGGCGTACCTTGACACTGAAGTGTGACAAGATGACGATATCTGTCAATTCGTTATACGTCACCAAACTCCCTAACACATCGAGCAGTGCGGATCCATCAACCGGTCCAGAACTATGGTCCAGGACTTGTCGGACAAGGTCAATTGAAAGGGCTTCCATTACTTGAGACAGCTGCAGAGGCCGGAAGGCAACTACGAGCCAATCCAAAGCACGTCGGACGACCACGCTGCCAAGCTCATCTTCGCCAATCTTGATAAGAATCCTGTCATATGTCTCGTGGAGGTTCCTCGGAAGGTCGTTCAGCGCCTGTCGGACCTGTACTGTGGTCACGCATCGCTTGAGGATGCTGAGCTGACATTGAACCCACCGAAACCTAGAGGACGATAATCATGAATATCTGAAAGGGCTAAGCATTTGCGATGGTACTTGCATCCCGTCAGCTTTCTTGCATAGCACAGAGGTAATCTCGTTCTTCAACCTAGCTTCCATGTTTCGAAGACGTCGATGAGAGTCTAGTTCTTTCGTGACATGCAGTTCGATATCTGCTGATACCTCGTACTTCATTGCGTCCATGGAAATCGAAGCAAGGTCCGAGAAACTATCCTTGATAACCTGGAGGGGCCGGCTGGTGACGAATAGTCGGATGCCGCCCTTATTCAACTCCATCAGAGCATTTAAAAGCTCTTCGATGTCATTGCACTCGTCCAGGGCATCGAGGACAAGGAATGGCTGTCGGAAGAAAAGTTTTGCTGCACGAGATACATAGCAAGCAAATTTCCTAGCAGTCCCCGAAACCCATTTGCCCTTCTGTTTCGCAAGTTCATCAATCAGGTCTCCAGGACCAGCGACGTGGGAACTAAATTGCTGTAGTAACTGAGAGAGCAGGGAACGCATCACTTCTGCGGCGCTCGTTGATCGCTCGTTTCGGAAATCGCAATAGAAGTATGCTAGTACCTCTCCATCTTGCAGTGAACCGTTCAGGTTGTTGATCACAGAAGCGCTATAACCCAGGTTAATATCAGCACGAGTGAAGAAGTAAGCACGTACGCTAGCACGGATTTCCCCGCTCCAGCTGAGAAGGGTGTAACGTTGGTAAGTGAACCCTTGAATCGCTGCGAAAACATCACCTTTACCATTTAACCAAAGGAATGAATTTTCCTTATTCCTCCACGTCTTATATGCGCTCGTGCTAGGCAACCATGTACACGTATCTGGCTGCCGGAGAAGGATAGTGCGCTCATGGATGTCCTCGCAACTCCATGCACCTAATTGTCTCACAATGCCATCCAGTTTCCTCACTGGAGAATACAGCCTTATCGATCCTGCGACACTCGAGAACAGTGACGACATACTATTGAACCTCAGTGTTCTCGCCTTTCCCGCGTGTGCAATACTGGACGGATCCCCTAGTTTATGCTGCATGACTTGTGGTAACTCCTGTTTAGTGACGGCCCCATGCGTACGCGACGCATTGGAGGGAAGCACACCGAGAGATTGTTGTTGAGTACCGCTCTCACGATTCCTATGTAGGCAAATAATGAACTGCAAGGTCATGTGCATACTGACGAAGACACTCACCATATTTCTGTCGAGAGCAAGAAATGGAAATAACCTTCGTGCTTCCAGAAGTGCCTGAGTGCCTCGCTACTCTGGTCTTTGGTGGACACAGAACGTGATGATCGGAGGAAGTTCCTTACACTGTGCGCATGATGATCGGGGTTCGGACTGAGTAACGCCTGCATTCGATTCAAGACATCCAGACAGGTTTTGGGCTCCTCGCTATTCAACCAGTCCAAAAGGCGATCGTTGAGGGTACCGCTTTCTAGGAGCAAAGCCTTGTTGAGTGTTTCCAAGATAGCGCCAGATGCGACAACAATCCTTTCCAGCTGAAAGCTTTCGACAGTTTTCTGACCAGCATTCTTCACAAGTGTATCGAAAACTTGTTGTGAGACGAATGCAATTTCGATCAGGGTTTTTCGTGCCAGGTCCATGATGGGCGGAGAAGAGAACCGACTCTATTCTCACTAGAAGCTTTTGATATCTTACTGGTAGGTGGCGGCCCATCAGCCTTATCATTCTGAATCATAAGACAGCTAACCAACGTTTTCTCACGCCTTCACTTCCTTCTCCGTCCAACGCACCTCTGCTGTTGCACCCGTTCTCCAATGCAGCTGTGATCAGAAAAGGCGGCGTTGAATCTCGTCTTGACGTTGTCTCGTACGACTATCATCCATCACGTCTAGCACTCAAAGGCTCTCACTCCACACCTTCCACGCGTGAACGGACCCTCTCCTATTCTTTTGCTCACCCCAATCGTCTCATCACCGCTCGGGAAGACATTGCTCTCCCCTCTTCGCTCTCTTCTGGCGCAACTGCTGCCGCCGCCAACACGTCTACCTCGTCACCAGGCCACACCGCCTGTCTTGCCAACGCCACCGGCGTCCCCCTCAACAAACGCGTCCTCGCTTATCACGAACCACCCCCTGCCTCTTCCTCCTCCACTTTCCTGTCCGCCCAACGCAACCTCGCACGCCCGCTGTATGCCCGTGACGCCCTACCCTCCTCCAATGGCACTGCTTCTTCCAAAACCCGACGCGTCCCCACCACCCCTGAACGTGTCCTCGACGCACCAGGCATGATTGACGACTTTTACCTCAACATCGTGTTGTGGAGTGCACTCAACGTCGTCGGGGTCGCACCTGGCGAAAGCACATACCCCTGTGCAGCCGATACAGGCATCGTCTCCCGCCTCAGGGACGCCCCCGACGACACATGTCGCAAGCGTCGATCTCAGCAGGGACGGGACCTACATCGGGATCGGCCCCAGCACAGGCACGATCAAACTCTGGGATATCGCATCGTCGCAAAAGCTGCGTACGATGACGCTGAGCTCGGACACCCGCGGTGCGGGCCAGATTGCGATCCTTAGTTGGTTCCGACTGACCTTGGAGACGTGGGCTCTGGTGCTGCGCCGGGCGCACCCGAGTGGACGAAACGCAACCACACGCCGGCAGTCAAGGCCCTCGTGCTCTCGCAGTGGTTGCCACTGCTCGCGAGTGGGGATGGGACGTCGGACACGTGCAAATATATTTATAACATGAACACGGGAGCGAGGTTGCATACGTGTTATACCGGTGCGCAAGTGACAGCGTGTATTGGAGTGTGAATTAAAAGGAGTTGGTGAGTACGCGCGGGTTTCCGGGAAACGAGGTCATTGGGTGGGGGTATCCCCCTTCTTCCTCGTCTGAGCCCGGGTCTAGGTCGAGTACGGGGTCGAGCTCTGGGGCAGGGACAGGCATTTCTGCATCACGCGGGACAACCCCCACACCGACGCCTACGCCCAAGCTATTCGAGATCTGTGATGCCCATGAGTCGCGCTTCCTCTTTTGGGTGTTCTCGCCGATCGGGGAGGTCTTCGTGACGGGTGCTGGGAACGAGAACCTCGAGCTTTGGCCGATTTGGGGTTCGAGGGATGTCAAGGGAAAGAAGAAGACGATGGGGAAGAAGGACGGGGGTGCGAGGGGGATTTGGGGGATTCGGTGAGTTTTGGGGGTGGAGCGAATTTGTTTTTTTTTTGGTGTCGTTCACAACCATACATCCTGGCCCTTACCTAGCTGCCAGTGGCTACTAGGCTTGTCAAAAAATTTTGTCGAGTTGACTATTACTCTCCCAGTGTATTGTGTTCGCGGAACGGAGAGTCGATATTGATGACCTCTTGCTGGACACTTCAAGATGCCGGGATATTTTGCGTGGCCGATCGATCAGGGATCCAAGGACGTGAATTATGCGTGAAAACTTACGCTGTAACTTGGTGACCTGACCCATCCGATTCATGGGAATCACTCGACGCTTATCAAAGGGGAGTATTCAGTGGGTTCGTCATACATATATACATCATTGATACGAAACAATTCAGCTATGACATACATCTGTAGGTGCGGAAGTACAAGAGGACATGCGACTTTTTTCTGAGAGTTTAGACGTAGCATAGATTTCAGCTAACGGACGCAGACGGTGCGAATGCGAACCAAACGTAGGAAGTTCTCCTTGAAAAAGTGTCCCTTCGCCTCTGCAAGGTCAAAGGGTGTCTTCCCGTCCACGTTTTGTGCCCAGGGGTCAGCACCACAGTTCAGCAGAATCTCGACGAGCTTCCACGGCTGCACATGAGGGGACCGGGTGATGACATCCGCGTATTGATATTGATCATGAATGAAATCGCGCATCATGGCGAGATGCAAGGGGGTATCTCCATTTGATGCAGTAACATTTACGCTTGCTCCTTCACGAATGAGGAAATGGGTCAAAGGTATGGTGCAGTCCTTGTAGCTCGTTACTGCAGCAAGGAGGACATCGGAGGGGAGTGGCACATCTTGCGAGAGGAAAAATTCGATAACGTCAATGTTTCCCTTTCTCGCCGCAGCATGCATGACCGTCTGACCAGCTGAATTTTTCAGCGAAGGATCCCAGCCAGCACCCATCAGAATTCTTGCAAACTCCACAGGATCGTTGTTCCAAGAGAAGTCGAGCACACGATGCATTAGTTCCGTCATCCTATCAGCTGAGATACCGCGGAAATCAAGACCTTTCCCGAGGAGGAACTGGATCGTGGTTGTCTGAGTCGAAGCGAGTAAGATGTCGTGAGGCTGCGGGGCACCTCGCAAAAGGAGGTATTCCAAGATGGTACAGAATCCACTCCCCACTGCGGCATACAGTGGTGTCTCCCCAGCTAAATTCTGAGCACAAGGATCGCATCCGGCATCGATGAGAATTTTGACACACTCCAGACGATCGTCTTCCAAGTTTCCCATGGTTAGGAGTACATGGAGTGGGGTATTTCCGTCCGTCGTGGCAACAAAGACATTGGCGCCCTCTTGGACAAGATAACGAATCAACTGCGCTTTGTTGGAGTAACCGAGTGATGTGGCAGCGAGTAGGATATCAGGAGGGAGTGTAATGTTGAGTGAAAGAAGATACTTGATGACGGAGATGAGTCCACTTCGTGCGGCGACGTGAAGAGGCGTGTCTTGGTATGAATTGAGTGCACACGGGGTGCACCCAGCATGAACCAGATGTTTAGCCAACTCCAGGGCATCTTCTTCTGAATTAAGCTTCGCAGCGACATGTAGCAATGTATCACCATTTCTCGCGACGGTGCGTACGTCACCTCCTTTATCCAGGAGGAAAGGAATGGTTAAGTGGCGGCTCCAAAGACCGTCGAACCCTTCAACCTGAGTGAGCATTATGTCCGAAGGGACCGATATGCCGAGCGAGAGCAGATACTCCATGACCGACATGTATCCCCTACTTGCGGCAATATGAAATGGTGTTTCACCAGCTAGGTTGCGCGCATGGGGGTCGCATCCAGCGATGACGAGGGCTTGCATTCTTTTCAAACATTCCTCTTCCTGGATAATCTCCATGGCGAGGTGAAGTAGAGTATCTCCGTTGGGGCTAGTGGTACGTATACTCGCCCCCTTTTTGACGAGGAACTTGATCACTGGAATGACCTGCAGGGAATTATTGCCAATGACGGAGAGGAGGATGTCAGGAGGTAACGGGGAATTAAGTGTCCCGTGAAGATACTGAACGGCCGAAAGATGGCAGCTTTCAGCCGCAAAATCAAGGGGTGTTTTGCCATGGGCGTTGGGTAAACAAGGATTGCACCCAGCACCGATAAGAACTTTAACACAAGCTAGACATTCTTCCGAGTTGGCTTGCCAACAATCAAGAACCCGATGAAGTGGAGTGTCCCCATCTACTTCGATAGCATGCATATCAGCCCCTTTCCTTATCAGAAGCCGAACCATTGATGGATTTCGTGACTCGGATGCAGCAAGGAAGATGTCTGGTGGCAGTGGTGCAGTTAGCGGAAGCAAGTCCTCGGCAATAGAAGTATATCCATTCCGGACAGCAAGGTGGAGGGGTGTTTCGCTAGCCAAATTGCATGCAGACGGATCGCATCCTGCATCAATGAGAGCCTGAACGATTTCTACACAATCATCCTCGGAGGTCCGCCTGCGGGTCAGGGCGAGATGGAGTGCAGTATCCTCGGTGGATGAAACTGCGTGTACGTCACTCCCATTGTTGAGGCAGAGATGTATCATTTCGATATTTGGTGTCTCGCTGCGTGACGCATCGAGAATGATGTCGGGAGGTAAGCGGATGTTGAGCGAAAGCATGTGTTCAACGATGGAAATATGCCCTGCAGAAACTGCATGACGGAGGGAAGTTTCGTTAAATCGAGTGGATGGGTCACACCCGAGTTGAGCCAGTTTTCGTTGAATTATATCAACATCGTGCTCTGAAAGATGGTCGGAGTGAGAGTAGAAATACCGTGTTGGGTCCAATGCACGTAGATATCGTCCTTCGTCACGAGTATCCACTGCCCATTCCACAAATTCATCGGTTTGTAGTAGCCTTGATACAATACGAGCGGGAAGGGCGTCACAGTGTTCTTTCAGTGCAATCACGAATAATTCATGAGGCACAGGGCTTCCTTCAGCCAAGAACAAATCGACCATCTCATGACGACAACCCTCGACAGCGACCTCGAGTGGCAAGCACTGACCCGGACCGTCGACACGACATCCGCGAAGATCCACCTTGACACCTCTGGATAACAAGGTCCTGGCATGTTCAATCCTGCCAACATACGCTGCATAAATGAGCGGATTTGTCCCATCTTTCAGCTTCAACTTTCCATGGCCGAGAAATGAACGAAGGAGCGGTTCAGGACTGAAAGCGATCAGGATGTACAGCATAAAGTCGTGTTTGAGCGTCGGCCATGGAACGGAGAACCAATTGGATCTCCTACACAATTGATGCCACTCCGAAGGGCGGTGTTGTGCATTCGAATGGAGAGTTCGGATAGCATGCAGAATCACTCTGTTTCCAGGATTGACATGGGCAAGATGGTGAAAACCGCGAGATAGAACATATTCATCAAGGATGTGGAACTCGGATGAAGGTAGTGGTGACCTTTGACGTTTCATGGAACGGGCCGTGGAAAACTGTAGCCTAGCTCTGCGACGATTTTGAGGCGACACTTCGTAATGACTAGGCTGTTGATTGTGCTCAAGGGAGACACCGATGTAGCACATACAAAGGAGGGCCACCTGCGTGTGAGCAGCTTGCTCATCGACATGATATGCTGGATGTGTGGCCCGAGTGGGCTCTGCTATGAGATATTCCTGCCCAAACGACAAATCAGCACCATGGTGTCAGAAACGGTTACAAGATCATACCTTGACACTGAAGTGCGACAAAATCACAATGTCTGTCACTTCGTCGTGTGTAACCAAACTACCTAACGCATCTAACAGAGCGGATCCATCAACCGGCCCGGAACTATGGTCCACAACTCGGCGGACGAGATCAATTGAAAGGGCCTCTATGATTTGAGACAGCTCCAGGGGCACGAACGCAACTACGAGCCAATCCAAAGCACGCCGGGCGACCACGCCTCCGAGCTCATCCCCGGTAATCTTGAAAAGAATTCTGTCATATGTCTCGTGGAGGTTCCTCGGAAGGTCGTTCAGCGCCTCCCGGACCTGCACGGTGGTCACGCATCGCTTGAGGATGCTGAGCTGACATTGAGCCCACCGAAACCTAGAGAACAATAATCATGAATATCTGAAAGGACTAAGCATTTGCGAAGGTACTCACATCCCATCAGCTTTCTCGCATAGCACAGAGGTAATCTCGTTCTTCAAGCTGACATCCATCTTTCGAAGACGTCGATGAGAATCTAGTTCCTTCGTGACATGTAGTTCGATATCTGCTGATACCTCGTACTTCATTGTTTCCATGGAAATCGAAGCAAGGTCCGAGAAATTATCCGTGATAACCTGGAGGGGCCGGCTGGTGACGAATAGCCGGATACCGCCCTTATTCAACTCCATCAGAGCGCCTAAGAGCTCTTCGACGTCATTGCACTCGTCTAGGGCGTCGAGAACAAGGAATGGCCGTCGGTCGAAATATTTTGCTGCACGAGATACATAGCAAGCAAATTTCCTAGCAGTCCCCGAAACCCATTTGCCATTCTGCTTCGCAAGTTCATCAATCAGGTCTCCAGGATCGGCGACGTGGGAACTAAATTGCTGTAGTAGCTGAGAGAGCAGGGAACGCATCACTTCTGCGGCGCTTGTCGAGCGTTCGTTTCGGAAATCGCAATAGAAGTATGCCAGCACCTCTCCATCTTGCAGAGAGCTATTCAGGTTGTCGATCACGGAAGCGCTATAACCTGGGTCAATATCAGCACGAGGCAAGAAGGAAACACGCACGCTAGCACAGATTTCCCCGCTCCAGCTGAGAAGATAGTAACATTAGTAAGCGAGACTTTGAATCGCTGCGAAAAGCTTACCTTTACCATTCAACCAAAGGAATGAATTTTCCTTGTTCCTCCACGTCTTATATGTGTTCGTGTTAGGCAACCATGTACACGTATCTGGTTGCCGGAGAAGGAGAATGCGCTCATGGATGTCCTCGCAACTCCATGCGCCTATTTGTGTCACGATGTTGTCCAGTTTCCCTGCTGGAGAATATGGTCTGTCAATACGACGACACTCGAGAACAATGTGATGACATACTATTGAGTCCCATTTTTCTCATCTTTTCCTTTTGTGCAACGCTAGACAGATCTCCTGGTTTATGCGGTGCGACTTGTGGCGAATCCTGTTTGACAACAGCCTCGTGCGTGCACGACGCGCTGGGGGAAGGTACGCCGAGTGATTGCTGCTGAGTGCCACTCTCACGATTCCTAGGTAAAGAATTAACTACACGGCCATTTGCATTATACGTCGAGACACTCACCAGATTTCTGTCGAGAGTAAGAAATGGAAATAACCTTCGTGCTTCCAGAAGTACCTGAGTGCCTCGTTGCTCTGGTCTTTGGTGGACACAGAGCACGATGATCGAAGGAAGTTCCTTACGCCATGAGCATGATGATCGAGGTTCGGACTGAGTAATGCTTGCATGCGATTCAAGACATCCAGACAGATTGTAGGTTCTTCGCCATTCAACCAATCCAATAGGCGATCATCGAGGGCACCGCTCTCTAGGAGCAAAACCTTGTTGAGTGTTTCCAAGATGGCACCAGATGCGACGACAATCTTTTCCAGCTGAAAGCTTTCGACAGTTTTCCGACCAGCATACCTCACAAGTGTATCGAAAACTCGTCGTGAGACGGATGCGATGTCGACCAGAGTTTTTCGTGCCAGGTCCATAATGGGTGGGGGGAGAACTGGCTCGATTCTCACTTAAAAGTTATTGCTGTGGCCACTGGCCAGCATCGGCGGCGACGATTCGGCGCTCATCACGAGCACGGCAATTTACGGTATAGTTACAGTACGTAACGAAACTACGTACTGTACTGTCTCCAATATGAATTTTATACGCTCAGAAATGGAAATATCCTGCAGAGTCTCACAAACTCTTGTCCTCTGTTCTCGTCCCGCTTGGCCCATCAAACGTACAACCTCTGCTGCTGCACTCCCTCCACCATTCTCCAATGCAGGCGTGGTCAAAAAAAGCAGCATCAAATCTCATCTCGACGTCGTCTCGCACGACTACCGTCCATCACGTCCAGAGCTCAAATGTTCTCGCTTCACGCTCTTCACCAGGAGCGCAGCCTATCCCACTCTTCTGCTCACCTTGATCACTTGATCACTGCCCTCTCCTCTGGCGCGACTGCTGCCAATGCCAATGCGTCCACCTCAACCCCAGGCTACACTGCTCGTCTCGCACAACGTCATCTGCGTCCCCTTCAACAAACGTGCCCTCGCCTACCATGAACCTCCCCCCGCCTCCGCTTCTTTCAACTTCCTCTCCGCCCAATGCATGCTAACATGCCCCCTCTATGTTCACAACGTCCACCTTTACCCAACGGCACTGTCTCCTCCACGTTGCGATGTGTCTCCACCGCGTCCTTGATACACCAGGGATTTTCGGCGATTTTTAGCTCAACTTCGTCTTGTGGAGCGCACACAACGTAGTGGTGTTGCGCTTGGCGAATGCACTTACCTATGTACAGCCGACATGGATGTCGTCTCCCATCTCGGGGACGCGCCTGACGACATGTTGGTCGCCAGTGTTGATTTCAGCGGGGACTAGGCTAACATCGATACAGGCGCGACCGAGCTCTGGGATGTCGCCTCCTTGCAAAAGCAACGCACGATGGTGCCAAGCTTGGAGCAGTGCAGGCAGGTGGCGAATCTGAGCTGGTTCCGTCGTGTATTGGCCTCGGGCCATTCAAATAGCTGGATCGTGCATCATGATGTCCGGCCGCAGTATGTGGTCGCGAGGCTCCAGGGACACATGGGCGAGATGTGCAGGTTGCGACGAAGATTTGGCTGTGAAGTTCTCGCAAGCGGTGGCAATGACAATATCATGAACCTCTGGGACAGCCGCAATGGGGATGTGGCCCACCCAAGTGGAGGACACGCAATCACATGGCAGCGGTCAAGGCCCTCGCGTTCTCGCCGTGGTCACCGTTACTCGCGAGTGGAGGTGGGAGGTCCAACAGATGTGTACATATTTGGAACATGAACACGGGGGTGAGGTTCCATCCGTACCATACCGAGGTGCAGGTAACGGGTATGCATTGGAGTATCAATCGAACGAAGTTGGCGAGTACGCATGGGTTTTCGGGGAATGGGTGAGGGCATCCTACTTCCTTGTCCGCATCCGCGCCTGGGTCTAGTTTGGCGTCAGGCTCTAGAACAGGGACAAGGACAGGTGCTTCTGTATCACGCGCGACAATCCCCATGCCGACGCCTTTGTCCGAACTATTCGTGATCCTTGATGCCCACAACTCGCGCGTTCTCGCCCTCGCCCAATGGGGAGGTCCTCGTGACCAGTGCTGGGGACGAAGACCTCAAATCTTGGCCGATTTGGGATTCGAGGGATGTCGGAGGGAAGAATTAGGATGGGGTGCGAGGGGATTTGGCGATTTGATGAGTTAGTGTAGAGCATTTTTCAGTGTCATCGCAACGTATACCCTCACCCTTTACTAGCTGGCTCGGATGGGTGGGTAGCTTGTCAAATGTCACTGTCGTGTTATCGGCGTTGACTATTACTCTAGTATGTTGTTCGTGGAATAGAAAGTCGATATCGATGACCTCCCACTAGATCAGACATTCAAGGACGTGAATTAATTGGTGAAAGCGACTGGTTCAATTGGTGCGTCTTGGTCTTGGGTCCCTGGGGTGTCCATGTCCACCCTCACTGGCTCAGTAGCACGACACGCACTCTCCAAAGAACGCTATACATCATCGGGCGAGTCGCTGTCTTGATGATGATCAACGGAACGAAGATCATTGGGTGCACGTTTCATTTTTCCTGAAATAATTCGCGGTAAGTTGTAACCTGGTGACTTGCCCCCGAACAATGACGACTGACGGGTACGTGGCGTCATCAAAGGGGAATATTCAGTGAATTCGTCATACACCGATGCTACGGCATGCATGGGTATACTGAAGGGCTGCATATCCGCCATATTGACAGGTCGAAACCTTTAGTGAGGCATCTGCCGAGCACCTATTCTCCAAGGAGAGATTACAAAGCCATAGACGAGAGTTGGACGATTCATTCTCAGAAGACAATCAGCTACGTCGAGAAGTACTAGTACAAGAGGAAATATGTTTTTTTCTGTGAGTCTAAACGTACTACAGATTTCAGCTAGGAATGCAGACGGTGCGTATGAGAGTTTCGAACCAAACGCAGAAAATTCTCCTTGAAAAAGTGTCCCCTCGCCTCTGCAATGTCGAAAGGTGTCTGTCCATCCACGTTTCGGGCAGAGGGATCGGCACCACTGTTCAGCAGAATCTCGACAAGCTTCTACATTTGCCGGGATGGAACGATGATATCGGGGTACCAATCAGGAGTGCCGATGTTGCGCGTGATGGCGAGATGCAAGGGGGTATCTCCATTGGACGCAGCAATATTTACACTTCCGCCTTCACGAATGAGGAAACGAGTCAAAGGTACGGCGCGAGGTGGGTCCGAGTCGCTTAGTACTGCAGGGAGAACATAAGAGGGGAGCGGCACATTTTGCGAAAGGAAAAATTTGATAGCATCAATGTTTCCCTTTCTCGCCGCAGTATGCATGGCCGTCTGACCAGCCGAATTTTTCAGCGAAGGATCCCAGCCGGCACCCATCAGAATTCTGGCAAACTCCACAGGATCGTTGTTCTAAGAGAAGCCGAGCACGCGATGCATTAGTTCCGTCACCCTATCGGTTGGAATACTGCGGAAATCAAGGCCTTCCCCGAGGAGGAGTTGCGTTGTCGTTATCCGAGTCGAAGCGAGTAAGATATCGTGACGGAGCAGGACACCTCGGGAAAGGAGGTACTCCAGGATAGTACAGAATCCACTTCCCGCTGCAGCATACAGTGGCGTCTCCCCATGTAAATTCTGAGCACGAGGGTCGCATCCAACATCGATGAGGATTTTGACACACTCCAGACGATCGTCTTCCAAGTTGCCCATAGTTAGGAGTAGGTGGAGTGGAGCATCTCCGTCCATCGTGGCAACAAAGACATTGACGCCTTCTTGGACAAGGTAACGAATCAACTGCGCTCTGTTGGAGTAACCGGTTGATACAGCGAGTAGGATATCAGGAGGGAGTGTGATGTTCAGCGAAAGAAGATATTTGATGACGGAGATGAATCCACTTCGTGCAGCGACGTGAAGAGGTGTCTCATGTTGTGAGTTGAGTACATATGGCATGCACCCAGCATAAATCAGATGTTTAGCCAACTCCAGGGCGTCTTCTTCTGAGCCAAGCTTTGCAGCGACATGTAGCAATGTGTCACCATTTCTTGCGACAGTGTGCACGTCACTTCCTTTGTCCAGGAGGAAAGGGGTGGTTAGGTGGCAACGCTCTAGACCGTCAAACCCTTCAACCTGAGTGACCATTATGTCCGAAGGAATCGATACGCCGAGCGGGAGCAGATATTCTATGACCGATATGTATCCCTTCCTTGCCGCGATATGAAATGGTGTTTCATCAGCTAGGTTGCGCGCACGAGGGTCGCATCCAGCGGTGACAAGGGCTTGCATTCTTTTCAAACATTCCTCTTCTTGGATAGTCTCCATGGTGAGGTAAAGTAGAGTATCTCCATTGGAGTGAGTGGCATGTATACCAGCCCCTTTTCTGATGAGGAACTTGATCACTGCAATTGCCTGCACGGAATCACTGCGGGCGGCGGAGAGGAGGATGTCAGGGGGTAATGGGGAATTCATTGTACTGTGAAGAAACTGAACGGCCGAAAGTTGGCAGTTTTCGACCGCAAAATCAAAAGGTCTTTTGCCATTGGCATTGGATAAACAAGGATCGCATCCGGCACCGATAAGAACTTGAACACAAGCTAGACATTCTTCCGAGTTGGCCTGCCAAGAATTCAAGACCCAATGAAGTGGAGTGTCCC
>JBBPNR010000978.1:0-14536 GCA_038091015.1 Boletus vermiculosoides
TTGTAGCCAACCCTTCTCATCTAACTTCCCTCCTACAGGACCCCTTGGGATGAGTGTTCTCGCCCCTTCTACATCTACCCTTACAAGGTCTTTGACCTTGTTATGTGTTTTACAGTGCTACGGATATGGTCATCTGCCATCATAAATAAGGATAATGTTGCTACCTTCCAAAGTGCACCAGGGATAGTCCGTGTGAAGTCCAGATGATAAATTGACTTATGTGCTTGTTGACTGCGAGACCGTCATCCATTGCTACACAATAGTAGTGCCGACATTGGACATCTAGTCCCGTCTCCCCCCGACAAGCCGAAGAAGCCCTCAAGCTTCTAGATACTCTTCCCTCACTTTCCATCACAATCAGACTAGATCCTGGCTGAGTCGTCTACTCGATGAGTAAGCAGGAGCTTGGTCATCATGTCTCAAGCAGTCAAAGCGACCTTCTCTCACCCTTTCCTCTCTGAAGCACTTCACCATGTCCAGTGGTCCCTCGATGAATACCCCAACGTCCACCTTCCCTACTCCACCTATCCTATCACTGACAAGGAAGTTGAAAGACTCACAAAGCTTCATGAGAAGGTCATCCACAATCACCAACAACCAGGTTGGCATTTCATCGGAGCCTTCAAAACCCATCTAGTCCAGAGAGCTCAGTGGCTTGCATGGCAAGCTTCTTGGCATAACACTGTAGAATCCAAGGCTCCATAAATTCACCATCATTCCTTCCTCTAACATTATCCACATCCCACTGTACCATAATGACCTCCCAACCCACATTGCGAGTGGCGTCAATCTTGGGAACAACGACCCCTTATACCATCTATGCTCCCCAGGCTATGCAGTCTATTCCTCAATTCTGGTCCTGTCTCGATGACTCCCACCCACCATCCGTCGCTCCTCACCAGATTCATTTTCCTCAAACTCCTGTTGGTATTTTGATTTCCCAGCCAATGGCTCCAAGAGTTGTTCCATACATCGATTGGAGAGAAACTCCGGAAACGGTGGCATTGAAGATCAAGGAGCAGATATCAGAATTTTTCGACCAGTTTGCAGAATGGACCACAAATTACTTGATCAGTGCTTGTGGGGCTGGCCCACCACCACCGATCCCTTACAATGCGATCAAAATGCTGCCCAGTCTCCAGCCCCCCTCCTATATCTGACCAACATTTGGATTATCGAGAAGTACTTCCTGCCCTCTCCCATCCAAACCTATGCCCTGAATGCCGCTGGCTGCAGAGCGCCAAGTGCAGGAGGGAGTGTACGAATCTATTCATGCCCCCTGCCCCTGAGTCAATCTTCCTTCATTAGGAGGCTGCTTAGGCAAGAATTGGCTGCCCAAGCCCACCTACTATGATGGAAACAAGAAGACTTTCATGCAGTGGGCATGAACTATGAGGATGTATCTGCATTCCTTCAAGGAAGAGATACCGGATGACCAACAGAAGATAACCATCGTCCTCTCCTTTCTTACTGGAAACAATGCTGCAGGGTGATTTGCAGATTTATTCATAATTCAGAACAAGGAACACCTAGACCAATACCCCTTCACCACGTTCTGGGACACCCTTGTTGAAATGTTCCAACCCAAGTCCTTACAACAGGATGCGGAGAGGAAACTGCAAACCCTGAAACAAACCTCCAACAAGACGATCAAAGACTTCTTCATCAAGATGTCCACACTCATCATTGAAGCTAAGTGGAACATTCAATCACACGGTGTTCACCTCACCAAAATCACAAGGAATGGAGTCCAATTCAAATACGTGGAATTCGTCATCAGCCAGATCCCTGGCATTGTGGATGAACACAATGTTCATGTATGGGAGAAAGAGCTCATTCAAGCTGAATACTCCCTCTGAACACTTAATGATGCAAAGAAATCCTCTCTCCATACCACCACTTGGACTCCTCACCATCCTCAACAACCACCCCATCCAACAGTACCTGCAACTGTCGCACCAGTGAAAACCACAGCCCTTTACCAATATCATCCGAATGCCACAGGAACATTCTTGGGAGCAGGTGCTCCAATGGACATTGGCAAATTGTGTGCACAAGAAAAATGCATTAGTTGTGCAAAAGAGGGAAAAGATCAGGCTTGGCCCTACTCTACCCACTTCAAGCCATGCCCACGCCAAGTCCACATGTTCGAAATCAATGGACATATGATTGAATATGAGTCTCTGAGAGATCTCACAGAGAAGGTGGCTGAGATCACCAAGAAGGATTTTCCTCACATAGAGTAGCCCAGTCATCTACTTCTACAAACAATATTACTTCATCTTGTACCACACCTAAGTCATTGTCGAATAAATTCTCTGTGTTACAAAAAGAAGAACTGACTGAGTCTGAGTGTGATGTGGCTGCTGAGCACCCTCCACTGACAATACCACAACACCCCAAAAAGGCACAGAAGAATACACCAGTTATACCTCCAGTCAGAGAAAAGAGTACTGAAAGTCAAATGGTAGAGAAAAGGAGCAAGTGCTCCTCATGGCTGAACACAGTGGATCCTTGGTCTACCCAATGGATTCAACAAGTTTGTCAGAACACAGACAAAAAGAGGGCATTATCCCATCTCCGATTGTTCATACACAACACAAGAATAGCAGAAGTCACCCCTCAGCTGATCACTGAGATAAGTGGCATGTCCTCTATTGAGGCCCACCTGTTGTTGCATGAGCTACAAAGCAAGCCACAATACAAGAAAATCTCAAAAAAGGATGACCACTCATTAACCATACACATTGGAATGCTCTTAGATAACGGGAGAACAGTGGAAGCTAATGCCCTCATTGACTCTGGTTGCACTGGATTGACCATTGATGCTTCCTTCACCAAGAGGAATAACGTCCCCACTCATAAGCTCCCTCATCCCATTCCCGTGTACAACACTGACAGCACTCCCAACTCTCAGGGTGCCATTACTGACTTTGCCCTGGTGGAACTCTCCATCCAGGATCACATTGAAAAGATCTCCCTTGCAGTGACTGACCTTGGTACACATCCGCTGTTCCTTGGTTATGACTGGCTCAAACATCATAACCCTGTGATTGACCAGGCCTCACAATCCATCTCATTCAAGTGCAAAGATCACATCCCCAATTTAATTTCCATGGAGGATGATGATGATGATTCAGAGTATTGTCAATCTTGGAAGAAGGGTGATCACATCTTCAAAATCAAAGCCCTTGATTACCTCATGTCCTGAGGTGTTGCCCATGACCTCATGATTGAAGCACAGAAGGAAAAACACTTAAAAACCTTCAAGGAAGTCGTCCCAGAAGCTTATCACACATTCAAAGACGTCTTCACCAAAGAAATGTTCAATGAATTACCCCCGTCTAGACCATGGGACCATGCAGCCAAACTACTCTCAGGTGACCATCAAGTCAATTGTAAAATGTACAACCTTACAGTCAACGAACAAAAAGAATTAGACGCCTTCCTTGAAGAAAACCTCACCTCTGGTTGCATCTGCCTTCTTCTTCATCAAAAAGAAAGATAGAAGGCTTCATCCCATTCAGGACTATCAGAAATTGAACACTATCACTGTTAAAAACCGATATCCTCTCCTCCTTATTGCCGAGTTGATTGACAAGCTCAAAGGAGCCAAACACTTCACCAAACTTGACATTCATTGGGGATACAACAATATATGAATAAAGGAAGGAGATGAATGGAAAGCCACATTCAGAACGAACTGAGGACTTTTTGAGCCCCTCGTGATGTTCTTTGGATTGACCAATTCCTCCACAACATTCCAAATGATGATGAACCACATATTCTGAGACCTGATCAATCGAGGAAACGTGGTTGTCTACATGGATGATATTCTGATCTTCACTGATTCAATCGAACAACACCATCAAATAGTACGAGAGGTCCTGCAAATTCTCAGAGAGAATAAACTAAGTCTCCGACACACAAAATGTGACTTTGAAGTTGATGAAGTTGAATACCTCGGACTCCTCGTATTGCATCAGAAGCTTTGAATGGATCCAACGAAGATAAAAAGGGTCACTGACTGGCCTGTCCCAAAATCCAAGAAAGAAGTTAGGGGATTCCTTGGATTCCTCAACTTCTATTGACAATTTGTAAAGGACTTTGCCAAAATCGCAAGACCACTCAATGCTCTCACCTCTGAGAAAGTAGAGTTTAAATGGTCAGAGGAATGTCAGAAGGCCTATGAACTCCTGAAAGAAACGATTACAACCACTCACACTCTAATTATGCCCGAAAACAACAAATCATTCTGCTTGGAAACAGATGGTTCCAGAATTGGCATTGGAGCAGTCCTCTCACAGGAGAAAGAAGGCCGATGGCATCCTGTCACATTTATATCTAGGTCATTGAACGAAGCCAAGAGAAACTACCATGCAGCAGATCTTGAAATGGCAGCTATCATATTCGCACTCAAAGAATGGCGCCACTACCTCTTTGATGCTAAGCACAAATTCGAGATTCTAACAGATCACAAAAATCTCGAATACTTCAAATGACCTCAAGATCTTTCACAATGACAAGCATGGTGGAATCAACTTCTCCAAGAATACCACTTTGTCATCAAACACAGATCAGGAAAGACAAACCCAGCTAATCTACTATCTCACTGACCCGATTTTGATGTGAAGTTCAAGGACAACAAAGAAATCACCATGTTAACTCCAGAAAAGTTCACGAATGATGAGGGAGCTGCTGTGTGCTCTATCACATTCAAAGAACGAATCAAAGGACTCCAATCTCATGCCAAGAAATTCACACTCAAAGGAATCAAGAAGAGTGACACACCGTGGAAACTTAAGGATGGATTAATCCACTGGAGGAATGCCCTCTACGTCCCCATGGAGCCATCTCTATGAGAAGCAATCATTGTCCAGAATCATGACCATCCACTGTCTGGACACCCAGTGTGCAAAGAACAGGAGACTTGATCCGAACAAGATACTACTGGCCCTCAATGAATAAAGACATTGCCTGCTACGTTTCTGGTTGTAATATCTGTCAATGTTACAACTACAACCTGTAGTCGTACAAGTAGACACAAAGCATAGAGCCACCTTGAGCCTAACTCTTGTTAGTCCTAACTCGTAGGATACCTTCTGGTTTAACGTAGAACCAGGCAATGGGCTATGAGGGATACAACAAGGAGTATCCCAAGGAGGGGGACGACTGAGAGTCCAAGACAAACAAGGTCGGTTGACCTTGACCTAGGTGAGAGTCTTGGGTAGCGAGGTTGGTGATGAAGAGGTCGGGTTCTCCTAGTAGGAGAGGAGAACCTAAAGACTAACCAATGACAGCAGGTCGTTGGTGAAAGAGTAACAACCGAGTTACTTGACCTTGAGGACTTTAGAGGGGGACTCTAGAGTGTCAACTGCGGAGTCCTTCAACAAAGGAGGAAAGAGGGGAGGGCAAGGTAGAGGTCAAGCAAGGGAATATTGCAGGGAACGGATGATGAATACCACAAGAGTAATCATAAGGTGTACACTTTAGGTGTCAGATCAAGGTTAGAAAGAGAGAGGTGTTTGAGAGGAGCTTGAACTTATATACCCTGGCCATAAGGGCTTTAGGGCAGATATATCCCAATCTGGTAATGGTGGTCCGTGTGCAGTCTAACCTAATATGATAAGAGTCCATATCCATAAAAGGAAACCCAGAGTCAGTGTGGCGAGGTTATTGCCCAAAAAGGCAGGAGGGGTCTGCCGTGGGAAGTTCACAAGTGGAAGGACGTGTCGTGGGAATCATTGTGGCGTGATGTGTTGTGATGGCATGTGAGTGATCACGAGAGTGAAGTGAGGTCAGGGCATGACATGAGGTGAGGTGGCAATGTTGAGGAGAGATCTGGCCTCAACTGAGGTGGGAATTGCCATGGATGGCACAAGGGATGGCTGTGTGGGAAGGCACTGGGAGGGCAGTGCAGGGGAGGCACCAGGAGGATCCAGTGGACAGCCAGGGGACGGCTGTGTGGGAAGGCACTGGGGGGGCAGTGTAGGGAAGGCACTGGAAGGATCTGGTGGACAGCCAGAGGGCAGTGAGCAATGAGGACAGCCCTAAGGAAGAAGGAGGGTGGGAAGATCCCAAAGGGATATTCCAGGGAGGATCCGGGGAAGATCCAGGATCAGGACACAGGAGGGCAGCTGTGTCAAGGGACACCGGCAGGGCGGTGAGGTAGAAGGTGGCGAGCTGCTGCAAGACATGTCACATTGGGCATAAGCAAGCATTGGAATGTGCCAGGGCAGGGTGGTCCAGCGACAGGAGAGGTTCATGATGGCACAGGGTCAAGGAAGAAGGAAAAAGACCAGGGGTGCACCAAAACTGTAACAGTCAAAAGATCAAAACCAAAGTGAAACGAACGCAATTACATCTGAATGAACCAGCCAACAGACCATGGGAAGTGATATCCATTGACCTCATTGGTCCACTCCCAGAATCGAACGAAAAAGACACCATCTTGACCGTTGTCAACACATTCACCAAAATGGTGCACTTCTTCCCCATCTCCACCACAATCACCTCCACAGGAGTTGCCCAAATCTACAGGGACAATATATTCAAACTCCACAGCACTCCCAGGAAGATAATAAGTGACTGAGGGCCACAATTTGTTTCTCCGTTCATGACAGCGTTACAAGAACTTCTGCAGATTGAAGGAAATCCCTCCACTGCCTACCACCTGCAAACAGATGGACAGTCGGAACAGTTCAACACCCTCATCAAACAATACCTGTGCATTTACGTGAACCATCAACAATCCAACTGGATTGAGTGGCTTCCTCTTACAGAATTTGCCCATAACTCCAAAGTTTCCTCCATGACAAAAACATCTCTGTTCCTCCTCAACTATGGACAAACTTTCTGTATCACTATGACACAGAAGTCAGTTGTGAGGAATGGGAACAAAGAAGCATCGGTCTTTGTCGAGGAAATGAAAAGGAGTCATGCTCGAGCGAAAAAAGCACTATAACATGCTACCAATGACATGAAGAAGTACCATGATCAAGGAACACAACAGCCATGGGAATATCAACCTGGAGACCTCATTCTACTTGAAGCGACCAATATCCGATCTGATTGTTCTTTTTGAAAACTAGATGACAAACGGTATGGTGCCTTCAAAGTCATGTTGAAAGTCAGATGAGGAGCATACAAACTCAAACTTGACTCAAAGTGGCACAGAATCCACCCAGTCTTCAATGAATGTCTCCTCCACCCATATCATAAGGGGGAGTTCCCCTCACAGAAAAAACCACCATCTCCACCACCAGTTGTACAACCACAGAGAGAAGAACAGGAGATCGAGAGCATTGTTGACTCTCATGAATGACAGGGAAACACTGAGTATCTCATACACTGGAAAGGATTTCCCCGTGAAGAGAATGAGTGGAAGAAGGCATCTGAACTCAACAATGCTGCCAATGCCATCAAAGACTTCCATCGTCTTCATCCCACTGCCCACCAACCAAAAAAGACAATGTGGGTCTGCTTCGCCAATTACGATACTCCCTGTACTTGTCCTATCTGCCTTGGACATCCCCTTCCTACCCCCTCTCCAATGTTCCTTGACCCTAATTTCCTCTCATTCCATGAAAACATGGACCATTTATGTAATTATTTCTTTGATACCCCTCTCACAGACACTCCATATTTAGAAGGTGAGATTGTTGAAAGGGACTTCAACTCTTAAAAGGGGAGTAATGTCAGAACCATCTTCTCCTCACCCTTCACTTCTTCACTATTCTCATCAGTCACAGAAGATCATGGAACTTCGTAGAATCTTCCTGATACTTCTCTGATCATACACCACTTCTTAGTCAGCATACTTCTAGCAGTATATATACTTGTCTGTATTGTAGATAGTTTCTGCTCAGAATTGGATCGTCTTTACTCTTGAGCATCCCCAAAGGGTATTCCCTGAGGTCTCTCTTGACGGTCTGATAAAAAGCCTACATATTGAAGTCACTTGGTCAGACACTTGACAACTTGCTTGTAGCCATAGCCATCATCATATCACTTCCTCCTTCCTATTTGACTCTCCGAACCATCCTTATGTCAACTGTTGATAAATTGTCAACTGAATCTGTAATTTCACAAGTCCTTATCAAGGAGAAGTCTCAAAAGACCTCGCAGTCAGTGCTCATCACCAAAGGCCCTATAAAGGAAAAATCAAAAGACAAATCTAAGGATAGGTCAAAAGACAAGTTGAAAGATAAAAAAAAGAAGAAGTGTGACCATTGTGGAAAACTCCATGGTGGAGAATGTTGGAAGAAGATTGCTGAAGACACTGTCAAGAATGTGTCAGCATCATCGAGTAGTGACAAGTTAAAGAATTCGAAAGACAAGCCTAATCTCACAGTGAAAGTAGTGAGTGTCATGTCAAATGAACAAACACTGTTACAGTTATTCATGGCAGGCCAACCAGATAATCACTCTCAAACCCCTTTCAAATGGATTGTAGACTTGGGTGCATTTGCAAACATGACTTGTCAATGATCATGGTTCATGATATTTTGCTCTTTTATACCCCCACAACCTGTGAAAATCAGCAATGGCCAGTCCATATCAGCAACAGGAATAGGACGAGTATGTGTAGAGGTCAACATTGGAGATGGAAAGATGCATGAGATGATCCTCCAGGATGTCTACTATATCCTGCAATTAGATGGCAATCTGCTATCAGTTTCACATCTCGTGAATAATGGATTCCACATATTGTTCAGTGACATTGAATGTCGAATATCCAGGAATGGGATGCTCGTGGCACTAGCCAGCAAACGGAACTCATTATACATCCTCCAAGTGACTCCTTGCACAGCGGAAAGGGCCCATATTGCCTATGGTCCAATGTCAACCATTGATCCAGAGAAGATGCTAAGCGCTTCAATAGTTAAAGAAGCACAATCAAAAGTGTCACTGGAAACATGGCACCATCGACTTGATCATGCAAACATCAAATCCATGTTGAAGCTACCATAAAAAGACATGGTTAGCAGAATGGAAATAACAGGGACTTTGACACACGATAAGTTGTGTCGTCCATGCCTGGAAGGCAAGCAGATCCACAATGTCATACCACAAAAGTCGACTGTTGAGAATCCCCACATCCTGCATCAGATCTACTCAGACGTATGCAGACCTATGAAGACACAAACCTGATCTGGTCATCATTATTTCATCACCTTTATAGATGAATACTCACATCATGTTGTAGTCAAACTCTCAAAGACAAAAGACAAAGTCTTTGAAGAAGTTAAAAGCTATTTCAAATGAGTAGAGACCGTGACCGGAAAACACATGAACCTATTCAGGTCTGATGGCAGTGGAGAATATGGCTCGAAAGAGTTTGAAGCCTACCTTAAGTTGAAGGATGTCCACCACAAGAAAACAAACACCTATACACCACAGGAAAATGGTGTTAGCAAATGAATGAATCGCACTCTCATAGAGAGTGCATGCTCAATGTTGCATGACACAAACCTATCCAACTTGTACTGGGGACATGCCATACTCCATGTGGCCCACATGCTGAACCAAATCCCAATGTGTGCCATATATGGTAATGCCACACCGTATAAATGTTTCACTGACAATAAACTGTCAGTCACACATCTAAGGATATTCAGGTGCAAGGCACACGTCCACATACCTGATGAAAAATGCCACAAACTCAACATGAAATCCGTCGAGTGCATACACATCAGGTACACTGAGAATAAACAGGCATTTGTATCCCTTCATCATCCAATGGGATGGATACTTGAGTCAAGAGATGTTGTATTCAATGAAAAAGACACAAACAGCCCTACAAGAGTCACTATTGATGTCAGTACTCTGAACAACATTGAAATGAGCCACAAACCAGCTTGAAATGCAACAGAGATGGTCAGTAGTGCACTGGTAGATGAAGTATCTGAAACAAACACTGAACCTGATGAAAATGTCAAGATGTTGAGTGAGAGTAACAAGAAGAGTGAAGAAGAGGTGGCTCATACCTTGAATGAGTCAAAAGACTCAATGCCACCAAATTCCCCAACTCCAGCTCCTGATTTTGGAGATACTGGTAAAAATCTGTACCCAACATCAATAAGCAAAAAGGGAGCCACTCACCAGGTGAAAGTCAACACCAAGAATCACCATTGACTGTCTGTCAGAGTTCCAACCATCCCGAGAGCACCGCTGACACCATACCCACACCCAATACTGCTGTCCAAAGTTAGGAGGTCAATCAGACAAAGGAGAGTGCTGATTTGTGATGACAATGAGTGCTACTTTGTCAATGTGTATGACAAGGTGACTGTGGAAGCAGTGTCAAAAGATGTGGAGGTCCCTAAGAGTGGAGACGACATGGGAATGTGCAGCAATGTGAGGCAATAAGAGATAATAGGGGCAGTGGGTGTGAGAACTCAATCAACAAACACATGTATCATGCCAACACAGGCACAGAGGATAAACCATGGACCTATAACAAAGCCATGAATTACTCCAATTCTGACCTCTGGCTCAAAGCCATGAATGATAAGCTTGGGACCTTCAAGAAAATCAGGCTATATGAGGAAGTTGAATGACCGCACAACCGAAAGGTGATCGACTCAAAATGGGTTTTCAAGATCAAGCATGGCCCTAACAGCAAAATAGAAAAATACAAGGCACAACTCATAGCAAAGGGGTTTACCCAAATCCATGGCATCAACTACACCGACACATTCACACTGGTCACTAAATGCGCTACAATACATATCCTACTTGCCCTCACTGCCAAACATGACTTAGAAATCCATCAAATGGATGTCAAATCAGCTTTCCTCAATAGAGAACTTGAAGAAGAAATCTATCTCAAGCCTCCACCTGGTTTTTGCTCCTCCCATCAACTCATATGGCGCCTACTACAAGCACTATATGGTCTCAAGCAGGCCCACAAGTCCTGGTATGTGTGTTTACATGTGGTATTTGAGGCACTTGGCTTCACATGAAGTGAAGCAGATCACAGCATTTTCTACAAATCTGAAGACAACATTCTAATTATCATTGCAGTATATGTCAATAACAAGATGCTATTGTTGAAAGATCACAACACTATTGACCGTCTAAAGAAGCAGTTCGCCCATGAATATGACATGACAGATCTTGGTGAAGCACACTGGGTTCTAGGAATGGAGATTATCTGTGATCATGACAAGTGAACAATTCAATTATCACAATGCCAATACATTCAGTCTATACTCGAACATTTTGATATGACTGAAAGTTGTCCCATTGTCACCCCTCTCAACCCTAATGTCAAACTAATCAAACTAGAGGAGGCCGAAACGGATGTTAAAGAGTACCAGAGTGGTCTTGGATTGCTCATGTATGTAATGCTTGCTACACATCCCAACCTAGCATTCACAGTCAGTAGTTTAAGCAAACATGCAGCCATCCTGGGACACACACTGTAAGGACTGTAAAGTCCTTGGGTTCATATCCTATCTTATCTGCCTCAAGTCCATCAAGTTCGCTTACCCGGACAGCCTCAATCTGACTCGGACCACTTCACTTTCAATCTGGACTATCTGTTTTTAGTTATATTAAGGTACCATTTACTTAGATGAGTCCAGCATTTATTCCTTCTCTTCAAACACTTCTATTTAGTGTTTTAGTTAGTTTAGAAGAGTCTAAGGCATTCCTTGGACTATAAAAACCTTGTATTTGGACTTGAAATCAAGTTTTTCTCCCCCCGCGTTGATCACTCACTTAAGTCTTGCCTATTGTTTTCATTCGTATCATATCTGGCCCTTGTCCTAGGCCATTCGTATCCATTCCAGCCCTTGTCCTAGGTCATTTATTTCGTATCCAGTCCTTGTCCTTGACTGGGTTTTTCTATCTGCCTCATCTTCATCACACACTTTTTTCCCTTTTTAGTAATATTTGTCAGCGACACACCATGGTCAGTCCAGCAAACCCTTCATACTGACAACCCGACAACAAGCCCCTTGGGTCAACTCTCCCCTCGCACCCCTACACTTATTATTTACTTTACAACGCACATCACTGCACTCAAACACATCTACCGCTATCTATGCAAAACATTGGACGCATTACTCATATTCTGAGGTGATGTGGATGACAACCTGTTTGGATATGCGGACACAGACTGGGCTGCTGATGTAAATGATCATAGATCAGTCAGCAGTTATGTTTTTGTTCTAGCAGGGGCAGCTATCAGCTGGTCATCCAAAAAGCAGTCTACAGTTGCTCTCTCAAGCATGGAGGCTGAATATATAACTGCAGCCACTGCTATGAAGAAAGCCATATGGCTCCATGTGCTGTTCAATGAACTGGATACCCTTCCTTCTGAAGGTACAATGCTACTGATTGACAACCAGTCAGCTATAGCATTGGCAAAAAATGCCATGTTCCACAAACGAACAAAGCACATTCCTATTCGACACCACTTTATCTGAGAAAAATTAGGGTCGGGCAAATAGCAGTCGCATATGTACCAATGACAGAGCAAGTCACTGACATTCTTACCAAAGGACTCACTCATGAGAAACACAACAAGTTCTCTGAAGGTATGGATATTGTCTTCTAACCCATTACTCATCAAGTGGGCATGTTGTAATTAGATTATTTAGACTATGGCAAGTATGGATTAGGTAATCATGTACTTAGTTGTTTGGACTTTCATTTAGAACACCTCAGTCCAGTACTTACTACTCGAGACTGAGGTGAGATACTATTACACTCTTTTTATTTAGTTCAGACACTTACATTCCTTTTCAGTATCTAACTCTGTCACTCATTAGCTCACACCTAAGTTTAAAAGGTTATGAGCCCTGAGCTTGCCTGACCCTCAAACAAACTTTCTCTAATTCACAATGGCACCAAACAATCCTTCAGCCTCCACAGTGACTCTGTCCTCAACTTCGCCTCCAGCAAATCCACTCAACCATCCAGTTGGCTATATGACATCCCATCCCTTGAAAACGATGAAACAAACTTTCAAATGTGGAAGTATTGTATCTACATGGTCCTAGACATTCAAGGACTAGCTGGGATTGTAGATGGGACAGAAATCAAGCCTGCAGACACTGATGTGGTAGTGCTGGCAGATTGGTCAAGCTGAGACAAAGAGGCCCAAGTGCAAATAATGCTCATCTTAAAGGACAAACCACTAAGTGGTGTTCTATATGCCACAATGGCAGAAGAGATCTGGAAGAAGTTAAATGAGTGATATGAAGGAAAGAGAAAACAAACAGTTGCCTACCTCATAGGTGAACTTTTCTGTAGTACCCTATCCGACAACTCCAAAATGGAACCACAGCTCAATGCCATGTGACAAAAAGTATCAGAACCATCTTCTTCTCACCCTTCACTTCTTCACTATTCTCATCAGTCACAGAAGGTCATGGAACTTCGTAGAATCTTCCTGATACTTCTCTGATCATACACCACTTCTTAGTCAGCATACTTCTAGCAGTATATATACTTGTCTGTATTGTAGATAGTTTCTGCTTAGAATTGGATCGTCTTTACTCTTGAGCATCCCCAAAGGGTATTCCCTGAGGTCTCTCTTGATGGTCTGATATAATCCAATTCTCCTTATACCTTACTGTTTACCCTTCATCTCTATCCTTGCCTTTGATGGCATGCTTCTTGCTCATCACTGTCCAGCCTTCCTTCTCATCGCTATGTTATACGTGGACCCTAGCATTAAAGGGAATCTGTCACCTAGACAAAAACTAGGATCAGACTAGCACCAAGCAAACGCTGACAGTAGCTTTTGTGCTGTAGGAGCCTCTAGCTCTCTACAGTTACATCCCATCTCTTCCCCTTTGTTCAGATGTCCCCCAAGTGACCTCCATCGTGTCCTGTGTCCTCTATGTCCAGTCTGAGGTAAGTTGAGCCCTTATTTTTCTATCTGGTATGATATCACCTATCCGTATCACCTATCCGCGGTCCGAGTTAGACTGGATACTACGTATACAGTCCGGTACCCTTTTCAATTCGCCGTCTTGTTACTTCTTTCTTTTTTTAGTAGTTCCTTCTGCTTCTCCCTACCTTCCTTACTTCTATTACAATTAGCTGCTGCCACCTCTAGATCCTTATTGTACACTTCTCCGGTAACCTAGTTACCAAAGTCTTGGAAATGCCTGGATTATAAAAAGTTTGTACCTAGATCTGAATGATCATCTCTGTTCACTCCTAATTTTCTCGCTACAGTTCCTCTCATTGTTGTTGTTGTTGGTCCTCGTCCTTGATCGACTCCCTTCCTTGTCCTAGTATCCAGTCCTCGTCCTTGACTGGAAAGCTCTTATTGTCGTCTATTTAGCCCTCGTCCTAGGTCGGACTGCTCATTATTTTACTCAATCTGTTCCAGACTTTGTGTTCCCTCATTATTGTGTACCCAGGACTATTCTGGATACTCTACTCTCCTGTGGTCAGTTGTAGCCAACCCTTCTCATCTAACTTCCCTCCTACAGGACCCCTTGGGATGAGTGTTCTCGCCCCTTCTACATCTACCCTTACAAGGTCTTTGACCTTGTTATGTGTTTTACAG
>JBBPNR010000979.1:0-14530 GCA_038091015.1 Boletus vermiculosoides
CATACCATGAGGGACAAGATTAGCTAATGAGGGCACGTGAGGCTACATGCTCGGAGTTCGGAGGATGCTCGGAGTCGGACATGTTCGGAAACGCCATTTCGTGGACTTTTTGCCATGTGGTGCCTCTTGTTCCAGTGACTCGCTCTTGGGAAATTCCGATGGCCGTCAGAGCGAGTGCCCTATTTCGACCGCTCTCATATTCGCCTCGCACGCTCATCCCCCCTAACAAAAGATCTTTGGCATCGTTCTCCACGATGAGCAGACTCTCCATCGACGACCTCAACCCAGCCATCCGTCACGTCCAGTATGCTGTGCGTGGCGAGCTCGCTATCAAGGCAGAGCAGTACCGCGTCAAGCTTCAGCAGAACCCGGTCTCCAATGGACTTCCTTTTAGCCAGATTATTTCATCGAATATCGGAAACCCTCAACAAAAAGGTCTCGATCAGCCCCCACTCACCTTTGTTAGGCAGGTATGTCCATCCTCCTTTGCTGAGCGGAATACGCGCAATCGATTGCGGCGCCTCTGCTCACATCATCTCATAGGTTGCCGCGCTGATGGAATACAGGGAACTCAAGAACCTTGCTCCGAATGCTTTTCCAAAGGATGTCATTGCCCGCGCAGATGAGCTATCGGAAGAAATCGGCTCTATCGGCGCATATTCACACTCTCAGGGTGTTCCACTCATCCGCAAGCACGTTGCAGAATTTATCCAAGGTCAGTGTTTCCCTTCGTACTTGTTCGTCGCATCGCATTGACTTACTGTGTCCGCCTGCGCGTGTAGCTCGAGACGGACATCCGGCATATCCTGAGCACATCTTCCTCACCGGCGGGGCTTCCGCGGGTGTATCGCTTCTCATATCAATGCTTATCTCCGAACCCGGCAGGTCGGGGATCCTTATCCCCATTCCACAATACCCCCTGTATACTGCAACCCTTGCCCAATTTTCCGGAGTGCCGATCCCTTATTACCTCGACGAGACTAACGAGTGGAGTACCTCCGTCAACGAAATCAGGTCACTTCTCGAGAAGACACGCCAGGAGGGCAAGACCCTGCCAAAGGCTCTCGTGATCATCAATCCTGGCAACCCAACCGGCGCCCTCCTCGACAGGAAGACTCAAGAGGAAATCGTTGATGTCTGCGAGCAATACAACCTTGTCCTCCTCGCCGATGAAGTATACCAAACGAACCTCCACCGCAGAGAGACACACTCGTTCACGTCGTTCAAGAAAGTTGTTGTCGAGTCTGGCAAAGATGTCGCCCTCGTGTCTTTCCACTCTATCTCAAAGGGCGTCACTGGTGAATGCGGAAGACGTGGTGGTTACTTTGAATGCACCAATATAAGCAACGAGGTCATCGCTATGATGTACAAGATGGTCAGCGTCGGCCTCTGCCCTCCCCTTCAGGGACAGATTGGTGTCGACTGCATGGTCCGCCCTCCAAAAGAAGGGGAGGAGAGTTATGCGCTTTGGAAGAAAGAGACCGACACGATCCACAAGGCTCTCGCCCAGCGCACAGCCCAAATGGTATCCGCTCTCAACGCTGTGGAGGGCGTTAGCTGCGTCAACTCACCCGGTGCCTTGTACCTATACCCTCGAATCCAGCTGTCCGACAAGGCGATCAAGGCTGCGAAAGCAGCGGGCAAAGAACCAGACGCGTTCTACGCCCTTGCGCTACTCGACGCGACCGGCATCTGTGTCGTCCCTGGATCTGGGTTCGGACAGAGAGAGGGAGAATACCACTACCGGCTGACATGCTTGTGTCCTGGTGTGGAAGAGTATGTGGGCAAGCTTGTCAAGTTCCACGAAGACTTTACGAAGAAGTACCCTCGTGCTTGATACCCCGTCTAGATACTTTTAGCCGTGTCCGTACACTCTAGTCAAACACCACTCTGCACATTGTCGTATTATCACATCTACAACATTACAATAATTTATTGTCTGGAGCTGCCAAATGCTGCCTGCAGAAATGGTTCCGTTGAACTTGTTTGTGTCATGTCAGCTCCGCTACCCTCACCATCATCGCTTGCCCACCGCGGGTCTATCGCCGGTCTCCTTACATCTCTGCGCCGCGTCCGTCCTACCGTTGCATACTACAGGCTTGCTGCGCATCGCATACCAACCCTATGGACGTTGTACCGCGGTCTTCAGAGGCATGCCGAACGCGAAAACGTATGATGGGTCCACCGTTGGTTTTCCGGGCGTAGGTTAACATGGCATCTCAGCTGAAATGGCGAATACGTACGCTCTTTGAAGCGAAGAGACATACGATCCAGGCGCACATTGCGAAAGCACAACTCGAGCGGGCATACCAGGTGCAGAGTTGTGGTTGCATTCGCAGCGACGTGTCGCTCATATTCTGTCCTCGCACAGTGGCTCGACGTGTTCGTGCGTGCAAAACAGGGCGATGCATATCTCCAGGCGGTCCTCGACAGATATGACCGTATGATCGCCAGCAAGCGGGAGAGGAGAGTGTTTGGTCGACTTGTCAGGGAAGCGTTGGTGTGTTCGCCCGTCACCGGCCCACACTCATCATACCAACACTGACTGACGCTACACTACAAACAGGAAGAGCAGGCCTGCCTGCGCACTCGCACTATCTTCAAGGGCTCCTTCATCCGTCCAACGTTGTACAACAGGCTCCTCCCGCGACTGGTCCCTCAACCAGTCAGCATTTCGTGCATGATCAACAAGCGTCGTCTCCGCAGAGAACGACGGTACGAGCAATCCGTAGAACTGACGGGATGGATCAAGGACCTTGAGATGGAGAGCGCGTTCGAGAAGCAACTCCGTCGTTCAGGAGAGCGTATCGACCCCGTGTTCAGTGACGACCCGAACGCATGGCGTGCGTGTTCCGGATGCGTGCGTTCTTGGTTTCTGGTGCATGCTCACGTTGAAACAATGCAGTGCAACCTTTGCGAGACAAGCTGCGAATGATACAAAAGGCAAATAGAAATGACTATGATCGTCTGTACTCGGATTATCCCCCTTCGCTCCTCCTTCGGGGCGTTCGCGCACGCAGACAAAAAATTCAGTACAAGACGCGTCGGTACGTACGCGAGCGGGCTGGGGAAGTGTTTCCATCGACGCTTGCGCGCATGCGTCAGGGCCCGCCTGCACATGTACTCGCCAAGATGACGCCTGAGGAGCGGAGGGCGGACAAGATCGTGAGGGGTCCTGGTGAGGCGGGTTACACAGCGACGGTGAAGATGAGTATGGGGAGGTCATTGAAGAATAAAGAGTTGTGGAGGGTGGAGGATGGAAAGGATGAGTGGGAGAGGCTTGAGAGAATGGAGCAGGAAGTGAGAGAGGAGAATCGACGGAGACGGTTTGTGAGCGTGGAGCAGACTGAGGAAGGAAGTAGGAGTCAGAGTTGATGGGCTTGAGACCACACTTGCCTAATGTCGGGTCTGAGGCACTGCCATCTGTTGGTACTAACTTGTAGGTACTCCAAAGAGTTGATCATTCAAGTTATAGCTTTAGATTAGCGTGCTATGGGACCAAACTTCTATACGTGGCCTGGCGCGATGTGGGCTGCACAGCAAGCAAAGTCACCTTTCCTAGGGACCGACTGGATACTCCCTCATTAGTCTCCCCAAACCAGACCTAAACCTTTGAGATCGGAAGTCAGTCGTTCTGATACTGCTTCATGGATTCGGCTCAGAAAGCCTTGATCGCCATTGCCTCGGTCTCGCAACGAGTCGTCAACACACTTGTCAGAAAGTCTGGCCGCAAAACTGTAGAAAGCTTTCGGCTGGACAAGATAGTCGTCGGTTCTGGTGCACTCCTGGAAACGCTCAACATGGCATTATTTCTAGGGAAAGGAAACGTCGACGATCGGCTTGCGGACTGGTTAGATAGCGAAGAACCACAGATATGTTTGGACACCTTGAATCAAATGGAGATACTACTTAATGCGAAGCTCGACCACGGTGTCAAAAACTTCTTCCAAGGGTCCCACTCGGAGTCCAACAAAGACAATAGTAATGAGGCGATCAGGCTCTTCCAGAAGCGCAAGGATTGCTTACATTTCTTGCTCACGGCCGAAATCTGGTAAGTGCTCAGACAGGTATGTAATGAATTCGTGCTTCATTTACATATTCCGCCAGGAATCAGGAGGGCAATGCTCAGCAGCAACGAACAATACCACAATCTGCTGTGATGCGCACCGGCGAGGCGGTCGATAATCGAAATCTCACGCAAGGTATACAGTGCAAGAACGGAGATAATTCCAGTGTAGTACGAGGGAGCGAGACAAGGAAACAGAGAATCAATAGTATGTCATTCTGATGTATCTCCATATGCCGGTTTTGTGACCAGATTAAATACGTACAGTGAAGAAACTAAACAGTACCCTCAAATGGTTGAATGCGTTAAAATGTGGGGAAACGCATGAGCGTACAGTCCTTTTACGGCAGGCGGATACATGTACATGGTTGCCCAATACGAATGCATATAAAGCGTGGAAGACCACGGAAAATTCATTTCTGTGGTTGCACGGGAAAGGTAAATCGTTCGGAGCAGACCGAAGTTAGCATCACTAATGCTTTCATGTTCGCAGCGGGAGCAGGAAAATCTGTCCTGGCGTGCGTGTGTGTCTCACGCCACGCCACGATATTGACCTTGGTTACAGATCTTCCGTTATCGAGGGCCTCAAGAGTACCCTACAGGATGGCGAAATTTTGGCGTTATTCTATTGCGATTTCCGGAATGAGCGATCCACGAGTGCCACAGAAGTGATGCGTTCCCTTCTTTCCCAACTGTTACAGCAGTTCTGTCATCACCACACGGTTGATCCTGGAGACCTGATAGAGGAGTTGTCCAAGGAGAAAGATGGTGCCACTTCGATGGTCAGCCACGGTGTGGTTCTCGCTCGCTACATTTCTCGTGCGGCGAAGCAGTTTAGCCGACAGCCGTTCCTTATTATCGACGCCCTAGACGAGTGCAAAGATGTCGAAAGACTTCTCGATGCTCTCCTAGAATTGAAGAAGGGGGGTGTCCGATTATTTGTGACAAGCCGGCCACTGCAGGTCATCAAGGACGGTTTTTCGGGCCTTCCGTCGATCTCCATGGATGCAATGAAGCACGCCGTATCCGCAGATATCAGACTACATGTCGCGAGAGAACTGGACTCGCATCGGCGGCTAAGAATCGTGGATGCTAGCTTAAAGAACGAGATGTATACTGCATTGTGCAAAAAGGCTGATGGGATGTGAGTACTATTATACCACGAAATTGCTTCACGAACCCCTAATCATGGATAATAGGTTCCGTTGGGTGGAATGTCAACTCAACATCCTCAAGCGATGTGTAACTGCTGTACGGATCCGGGAAGCACTGAACGACCTTCCGACCGACTTAAACGCGACATATGAAAGAATTCTCCTCGACATTGACAAAGATGAGCATGAGGGCAAAGTTGTGCGGCGTGCCCTGGATTGGCTCGTAGTTGCTTTGGAGCCCCTGCAATTGCCTCAGATCATGGAAGGCCTCTCCATTGATCTTAAGCAACGAACCTTGGACCGTGATTCTGGACCCGTTCACGGATTCGCTTTGTTGGATGCGTTAGGCAGTTTGGTGACATATAACGAAGTGACAGATGTCATTATTCTGTCTCATTTCAGCGTCAAGGTATGTTTCACATCTTTCCATAGTTTCATGATTCACACTGTCATTTTGGTAGGAATACCTGATCGGAGAGCCCACTCGCACCAAGCTGTCGATATATCACATCGATCAACAGAATGCTCATGAGCAGCTGGCTTTGCGTTGCATGTGCTATGCTGGCATCTATCTCCGGCAATTTGTTACCCGCAAAGCATCACATTTTAATGTTTATAGATCCAGTATACCTCGAGATGCCTCGGACACGGCGGTGCTCCATCCCGCAAGGCGTCGTGAACCATCATCCGAGTCTCAGCCCCTCCTTGAATATGTTATGTGTCATGGTCTCCTCCACCTTGCCCACATCAACCCTGGAAATAAAATGGTCCTAAAAGCCATTGAAATTCTGCAGTCGGATGCAAGACAGTATCCTGCAGAATGGGAACAATTATGCGAGAGAACCCATTCCTTCCGCATCCCATGGCCGACTCTCAAACATGACATAATGCTGTACATTTTGATTGCCGTCGCTCCACAGCCACTCCTCCGTTCATTCATTGGCCGTGCGCAGCTGAAGCCGAAGGATGGAACGAACCCTCTTATATATGCCGCACACTTCCACAAAATCGAACATGCTAGGACCTTGCTGTCAAGAGGTGTCAGCCCGAGCCGTAGAGGCTGGTATGTTGATGGTTACGACTGGGTCTTGCCAATCCAGGTCGCCACATACTCCTTTCCTTGGGACTTGACCATGTTCGATCTGTTCTTAACTAAAGGAAGTTCTGTGCCTCCCGACCTGTTTATGGACCTTGTGAAAAATCACTACACACTTCCCGGTCGCTTTGTGTCAAGGTTGCTACAAACCGATGACTTTGTGGAATGGGCAACCAACGCTCAGTTTCAGGGATTACTTCTCCGTGCACTAGACTTCACGAGATATTTGAACGGCTACCCTTCAGAACAAGACGCCAGTGCTATTGAGCGGAGACTCATCCAGATCGGGTGCGACCCACCTGCTCGATTCAGCGAGACATCCCTTCGCCAGGCTGCGTCCGCAGGGCATGTTTCCACCGTCAAACATATCCTGTCACAAAACATACCATTACCACCTGATATCATCCTCGATGCGTCGAACAGCAGAGAGTCAAACGCAGCAATGATACGTCTTCTGCTTGGCATGGGGGGCAATGTCAATGTTGCCTCATCTACCGGAGACACCCCATTCCATCTCGTCATGACCTGCCACCTGCAAGAAGATGATTGTTTGGAAAGTGTTCAAGTCCTCCTCGACGCGGGCTGCGATCCATCCATACACAATCTAGTTGGCAACACACCGCTTCACCTTGCGGTCATGCATGGATACATCTCCGTCGTCGAGTACTTGCTTTCGCTGCATGTACCACTCCCACTCGATATCCTGTTGAAGGAGCTGGAGACACTTAGAACGCCAATGCTTTACCTGCTGATGCACAACGGGGCTGACGTGCATGCTATCGCATCCAATGGGGACACTCCTTTCCATCTCGTTCTCAATGGGTTTTGGTTTGCCTCCGACGAGTGTCTGGAGTGTGCTAAAATGCTGATCGACGCCAGGTGCAATCCATTTTCACCCAATGCTCTTGGTGAAACCCCTTTCGATATTGCGGCCATGAATGGACATTTTCATACCACGGAGTATCTTCTTTCGCTGAACCTTCCGTTTCCTTCCGGCATTCTCCTCTCCGTGGCTGGCAGTCGACGGGCGAAGGCAACTCCAACGATCAAGCTTCTTATCGACAAGGGGGCTGATATACATGTTACCCACCCTACTGGGGACACTCTACTCCATCTTTCCATGAATGCCCGCTCGGAAGTGGATTGTCTAAGAAGGACCATCACTCTTGTCAACGCTGGTTGCGATCCTTGTGTACGTAATCTAGCCGGTAACACACCATTCCATGCCGCAGCAAAGCATCGGTATATCCGTGTCATGGAATATCTACTTTCACTCCGTGTATCTGTCCCTTCGGACATAATGCTCACTCAGTTTGAGTCGTTCTACCAATCCGATCCACCACGATATTGTCCGGCAATTCGCTTCCTCTGCGAAAAGGGGGGTAACATACACACTTTCGCAGAGAACGGGGATCATTTGCTTCATCGCGTAACCAAGGTTGATCCGGAGTATGATGCTCTAGAGTCAGTCAAATTCCTGGTTCATGCTGGGTGCAGTCCTCAAGTAATCAATTCAGCGCATGAAACACCCGTTCACATTGCCGCACGATACGAACATATCTCTGTCATCGACTATCTCCTTTCGCTGGACATACCACTTCCTCCTAATATCTTACTTGCTGCATCAAGGGGACCCTCCCAGAAAACGCAATTGATTCGCTATCTTGTCGATAAAGGCGCCAACATCGCTGTTGTCACAACGGACGGAGACACTCCAATGCATCTACTCCTGGCTGCGGGCGGGCCTGAGGAATATGATCGTCTCGAATGTGTTAGAATCCTCATTGGTGCTGGATGCAATCCTCTCTCTCGGAACTTGGCCGGGGAGACTCCATTCCACAGCGCGGCGAGGAATGGGTTCACTATCATCTTGGAACACCTCCTTTCCCAAGGCATACCGCTTCCCCACGACATTTTGTCCGTGTCGGGACCCACCACAATTCGGTTCCTGCTTGGAAAAGGCCTTGCTGCTGCAGCTAACGGTGGTTCTGAGCTACTGCATCGTGCCCTCGACTCCCCTGATGAAGGAACCTGTTTAGAGTGCGCTCGAATTCTTATGAATTTAGGCTGGGACTGCTCGCAAAGGAATTTATCTGGCGAAACAGTTATGCATATCGCGGCAAGAAACGGACAGTTTTCCACTATCAAGTATTTTCTTTCACAAAATGTTCCAATTCCATCCAATATCTTGCTCGCTGTTGTGCAAAGCGCCGTATGCAAATCGAGACTCCTCGGAGTACCACTGACGCGTTTCTTGGTCCACGAGGGAGCCAACGTAACCGCTGCCACATCTGATGGAGATACCCCATTACATCTCGTCCTACAGAGCCACTTCGCCCGTTGCGAGGGAAACCGTTACCGTCAAGGGCCCCCATGGAATCTCGTCCAGATTCTGCTTAACTGTGGTTCTGACCCGTACGCACGAAATGCGGAAGGAAAGACACCCTGTGACCTTGCGGAGGAGAAGGGTCATTTATTCAAGGAGAATTTTCTGCGTTTGGTCCAAGAATCTCGTGGCAGCGTCCGTGTTCCTAGCCAAGGTCAGTAGTTTAAACATCAGAAAAACCTTTTTTTCTGACGACTCATGGAAAATGCAGCATAACCATTCCTGCAGACCGTGACAGGTCTCGACGTATCTCTCATGTACTCGAATCTTGTTATCCCGTGTGCAAAGCGTGACTAGTTCATCACATGCGATTTATCGCCTTGGAATGCTTCATTTGTGAAATCCTGTTCGTTGCAACTTTCTCCCCTGAAAACGGCTGTGGGTGTCGGTGAAGTGACGTATGTATGACTCTGGATTCTTGCGGAGTCCATCGAATAAATTAGCTGTTGCTAGCAAATCAAGCTCGTGGATGATGCCTATCTGTTTCTGGGCGCTTTTTGAGTTTTGTGCTTCAAAAAGCACTTCTGTCCATCTTCTGCTTCGACCATTAAACAAGATCACAAGAGCGTCGAGGACTGTATAAAAAGTTTAACACCTCAGCTATAATGCAGGGGTAATAGCGCATAGGGATGGGTAAGCAGGATGTCGGGTGGTGATAGCACGGGGAGTGAAATCGGAAGCACTCAACAATAGAAATGTATCCGTGCCTGACCGCGAGGTGAAGGGGTATATCGCCAGCTTGATTCCATGCGGGCTTGGGCACTTTTTAAAATCCGTCTTCTGAGACCCAGGACGTGCGATGTCATACACGACAAGATAAAGTGGAGTGTCACCCTCCTTGGATAAGACGACATCTGCATGACATCCGATACTGGGAAGAACACGTATAATCGCCGTCCGAGCTTGAGCGCATATCGCTTGTGCAGGACTGATGAAAAGGAAGGCATTTACTTTGGCTCCCTCCACTTAGCACACGGTAGGTCGAACGAAGACCACGCACGTATGATTTGCAAGTACGTATATAGTTTACGATACAAACACCTCCTAAATCATATGTACTGAATCAAGATGGATGTTTCGTTGGTCGAGACATTGGTTAGAACAGTGTTGTTCCGGGAAAATTCAATGACAGTAGCGTTACCGGGGCCATAGGTCGTTCCGCTCGGGCCGGTAGCCGCGACCTCCGTAAACAAGACTGTACCAAAGTTGGCCAAGGGGATAGTAACGGAGTTCTCCGTTGTACCCTGAACGACCCATTCCACATCCCGACCGCAAAGGGGAGAAGAAGAAATGAGAGTGGCGGACACGGATTCCCCATTACTATAATTATTTATTGTTGCAGTGCCGGAAGTCGTAGACCAAGTGACAATATTGAGTGTGATGAGATCTCCAGGAGAGATGTCGATGACCGACAAATTCTGGGGGCCACTGGGGTGGAACTGGCACCAGGCTGTTGGTGAAAGGAACAGTGAGATAGGTGTGAATACTTGATGCGATGCCCCCTACCACCAATTGTAGGTCCACTGCTTCCAGTGATTAGAATAATCCCGACCTGGAAAGCACTATTTGTACAAGTGGCATCATCGATACCGACCCAGATAGAAGTGCTCTCCCCCGCCACACCCGAAGGAGTGGGGACGGTAAATGTCCCGGTGACATTGGTGAACGTTGCCTGTTAAAACGAGACGTGGATGAGATCATGTGCGGTCGTGGATTAGGAAGATGTTACATACGTTATCTTGAATATACATAGCGCCAGCTGCATTTAGAGTAGAGGTGACCCCGGACTGACGGCGAGCAAAAGCGGCGCCTAACTCAGAAGGAAAAGCCAGAACCACGGGAATGAGCAATAAGCTACTGAAAAGGGCGACGTTGAAGAGCATGATGAATGTAAGTGAGTAGAGATCGTCGAAAGAATGGGAGCCTGACGTCGAAGAACATTATCTCTGCGCTTTTATACGTTCTCTATCACTTACTGCGCCTTCATAAGCATACAGAAAAGTTTACAATGTATCATCACCGCCTGCTTGAGCGCATCATAGAGTGATGTGCCAGGCCCGGGAAAAATCCGTCGCATTTGATTTTCCCTAAAGAATATCGGTAATCCAGGAAATACGCATTGACCATTTTTGTCCTCTCGGGCGCTGACCGCCCGCATTCGAACAAGAACGCTGCCGTTACATCGATGTCACGATCCGGCATATCTTTCTGCACACCAACGTGCGTTTCCTATCGCGAAAAAAGTATACCAGATAGTTGTTGCCCAGCATGCGATGCAAATCGTGGGTGACACCGCGTCCACCCCATTCTCCTCGCCCTCGCCATGCGTGTCTTTGTCCTCGGTACCCCGATCCGTATCGAATATTTTAGCTTGGCGAGATCGTCAATGGCCACTGGTGCATGACTCTGATGAGAACGTGGGACTGCGTCGTCGCAATCCAGCGATCAACGTGACGATGAGGGATAGTATTCATGGTATGATGCAGCCCATGGCCTCCATCTCAGTTCTGCAATGATCCTGCATACCTCGCCGCACGTCAGTGTGCACTTCTTATCACTAAACAAGCGTGCCAGATGACTGTTGCTCGGAAAGATGCTCGTACCAGGCGACCTCAACGGCGAACCAGAATGCCCTGAATCCAATACGAAGTGGCGCGTTGACGATATGAACCCATTGGACCGACATATAGGGCCGGGAGGCCATATGAGCAAGCCAGAAGAGTCGGGAGGCAGCGAGGATGGTCGGGAGCGCCGAGCGATGGTAATGGCGTGCAATGGAATAGGATACAAGGCAGCAAGTATGGCGCAACGAGCAGCACACATCATAACTCCAAACGAGTAGGGACGAAGTCGCTAACTAGAGACTAGTTAGTACGATTCAGTGCCGGGGGGTACAAACGCAGCACGAACGGCGTACCTGAGCCATCCACGACATCCGAAAGACATCAACAAAATATCGAGGCTCCCAATCCACCGCGTAGACAAGGGAGAATCAAACCGCGACCTAGAAAGATCAGTCAAAGTATGTGGAGTCGGACTGTCTGCTACTGTGGCGGCGGCCCCGGGCCGCCTGGGCCTCAACGACTTGCGTGCGCGTTCGGCACAGTGCTCATAACCTGATGGAAGAGCCATGCTGTAGGTACTGTAAGTAGGTTATTGGTGAGTAAGTAATGAACGACGTACCTCAGTCAACGACTGTGGTACTACACAGGTGCGCTAAACAGTGGTTGCAAATACGTGAGAAACCTGTACCAGTAGACTGCTAAATTTACGTACTGTACATGCTGTGCGATAAACTATGTTCCGTGCCTCCACCGATCTATGTGAACCGATGGGGTATTCCAAGTAGAACGGCCTTCAACCGTGACGTTGTGAGCCAACAATGCGGATTTTATTGCGATGGCTGCGCCTGGCAACGCCGCTCACAGCGATCAGATTACGACCACATGCTAGACTGGTGACCAGTGAACCGGTGACCAGTCCAACCACATGCACATGCACATTGCAGCGAAACGCGGAGTCCAGATATGGTAGTGTACACTTACTATGTGAAATACCCACACATTTGTACACTCTGCGCTTAACCCTAACCCTATGGAGTCACATGACTGAAAATTTGATCTCGCGACCAATCTACCCCTTGCTATGACGATGCTACCAGTGTACTAATTCCTTTCTAGGACGGTCGAGGCACGAGACCGCCCTAGAATTCAGTCCGTGCATGAGTAAGCGAAGTGGCGCGCATCTTTCCTTAACACAACACAGTACCTTTCCATGATCCACGACAGCGTAAGAAATGCACGGATCAGGAGGCATTGTACAAAATTCCTCTCGAACTCGGTGAGTAAATTAGGGGAATTCACCAAACTCAATGAGATTTCAGGACCTAAATTGTACATTTACGGTATACACTTTCTTTCAATATCACATCTCACCAAGTGTGCAATGTGTCACTCTTTGTCACTTCCGCTCTTTCGATATGAAGTCCCCAGCGTACAACCGTCCCTTATGAAAACAAGAATGACTGGCTCCAACGCACATCCTCTCCTTGGCGCCTGGTCGGTGACTTCTGGAGCATAGGGGCCATCTACTCAGCGCTGCCAGAGTCCGGTAATGATGACCCGCAGAACCTTCATAAAGTGACCTGGATTTCTGCATAATTGAAATACAATAACCTACTTTACGCAAGTTCTCGACGAGGCGAATCAAATTCCAGCGAAGCTTTCTCAGATGACCTTCGGCTGCCTAGTGCACCCACATGGGATCCTGCTATTTAAGCTGATAGGGTGGATCGAGGAACTTCGAACGGAGAGCGCGTTCGATCAGCAGCTGTGTTGCTCGGGAAAACATATACAACCCGTGTTTGGCGACAATTGACATGCATGACGTACATGTTCGGACACGTGTTCTCGTCTCTGGTGCATGCTGACGCGAAACAATAGGTTTGGGGAAGGGGCGTAGCCATTCTGGGCAAGCTACGGATCACACAAGGGATGGGTAAGAAGAACTACTGCAGATTACATTTGAGCTGTCTCCGCCTTGCTCCTTCCCGGCGTCCGCGCCCCGCCAGACAATCTATAGTAGTACACGACGCGCAAGGGGGCCGAGGTGGGCAGGATCACGGAGGGTTCGAGCAAGCTGATGTATATTGTATATGGTTGGGGAGGTGAGCGCGGAGAAGACGGTGAACCGGTCAGCATGTGTGGAGAAGACACCGAGAGGGTGTTTGTACGCATTCTAGGCTGGCCTCATGCCCTGGTTATTCGAGGATGGTAATCTTGTCCAAGGGATCACCCATTGTCAACTCTCAGTGGAGGCTAGTGCGGATCCGACCAATCTGCGTGCATCATGAATTCACCATTCAAGTCACGGTACACTCTGGTGATGTACCATCACGTCACTCCCGTCCCTGCACTCTCCTCCTTGACTTCTTCATATCGTAGGCTGAATCTGCCGATGTTGAGGTCAAACAGGATGTTCCGCGTTACTCGGATTCTTCTCTTAAGCAGCCGATCAAGACCAGGCCGTCGGAATCGGACATGGCTGTGTCCCAATCCCTCCACGGCGCATGCACTACTTCTAAACCCGCCGTACCGTAAACGCAGTACACCAGTGTCAGCGTGACCACTTCACCGCCGAATTTGAAGTCCAGGGACCAATCTCCTCTCGTACTTAATCCAACCATATCAATGGATGACGACCGTCGGCAAGGTATCGGGATGAGATCAACCACTGTAACAAGTTACCTTCGATAAACCTGATTGAATCGGCTTACGGAGGTTCAGGCGATGGATCCTATGAGTGATTGATCGTGTAGCAGCGTGCTGGAGTCAAGTGGGACTCTAGGGAGCGGAAGTAAGTCAATGTGCTAGAGAGGACAACTCGGGCAGAGTCGGGCTGTCAGTCCTCTTTGCTATGCCCGCCCCTCTCTGAGGATTATCGGTCAGGCCCCAGGGCCGTGTACAGTACCAGTACGCGCGTGGGGAGGGCATACGGTTTCGAGCTTGCGAAAGCTCTCGTCAGGGAACTTAACCGTTACCCCGACTGCCGCCTTCCAGGGCCGTTTAGGTGAACTACTAGCTATAACAATTGAGAGAGTACGCTAAAATAATGATTATAAAGGTATGCTGGGCGCGACCGAATGAAAGGTTACTAGGGTTGGAATGGAGGAGGCATTTTATTAGCGAGAGCCGGCCATCAGTGACTTGTCATGAGATAGACCGGCGGCTGAAGTGCTGAGCTATCAGGACCCTTACCATTGAAGTTACCATGCCGATTCCGGGACAGAATCCCCAAGGTTGGGATTCGATAAGCAACACCGGCCGTGC
>JBBPNR010000980.1:0-14476 GCA_038091015.1 Boletus vermiculosoides
GGCAATCGGGACAACTTACGTAATCAGGTTGGACGGGAGAGGCCCGTATACGGGGTAGGTGTGGCAGTACTATTGGCGGTGCAGCGACCGTTATCAGCTCGGTAGCATTAAGCTGATATACAGTGATATTCAGTAAACATACTATATAATTAAAGTACACACAAAAATGTATCCTAGTCACTTTGTCACACTGATGTCAGACTGTGTGCTCAGCTCCATACCAATCATGGGGTGAATAAGAACACACAAAGCACCACATCCATGGCAAATCCCACTACAGCCATGCTCCACCAGATCCTGGGAGTTCATTGCAGCATATCCAGTAATTATGTATAGTTACACCACTTTGCAGGAAATACTATAGGCATGTTAGCATACTGTTTGCAGGCCATCTGCCTTGTCAGCTGTGCTCCACCATCTGCATACAGTTGCAAGACACCACAAGAGTCCTGCAGGCCTTTGCTGCTGTCTTGCAAGATGCCCCCTTCCCACCTTTGTTGTCCATTCAAGCCCCTAGCAGTTTTGTCAGAACAGGCAAGCATGCGCACAGCCGCTCGTCGGACTGCGCTCCTACATTCTACAACCATATATGTATGCTCTACATTCTCTGTTCCTATGCTACAACATTTATAGTGTACTCGCTTGTTCTCTTTTGTTCTCGACCCTTAGTAATGTAGTCTAACCATTTACATTCGAATACTTAAAGCCAAACATATATAGTCTCTAGCTCAACAGTGCTCCCCTCAGTCCATTGCCCACACGCGACTGAGGTGAGCTCTCAATACTGTAGTTCCTCTAATCATGCTCACTCCATACTCAGTTACTTTATCAGGTGAATATACAAATAGTCCGTTGCCCGCACACGACTGAGTTACTTTATCAAGTTTATCATGTGTTGCAAAATGTTACCTGAGTGCTGCAAGCTTTCACCACAGTCTTGCAAGATGCCTCCCCTCCCATCTTGTGTGTTGCAACATGCCACTTGAGCTTTGTGGTGAATCTGCATAATGCCAACTTGAGCAACAGTATTTTGCAATATACTCCTCAGAACACACCTCACCATCTCCATGTTCCTTTTCTTGCATGGATTCATTTTGCAAACTAAATGTACAGGTCACCATTGGTTCTTGTCGCCAAAGTGAACATGTTGCAAAACTAAACTCCTTATTTATTTTCCCTGGTTTTGCAAACTATCTGCATAGGCCTGGGCATATGCCGTGCCCATTGTGCACTGGTTCATGCACAGTTCAGTATATAAGTAATTAAGCAGTTGATAATCCAAATAGTGTACTAAGAATGTATGTATGCGGGTCAAAGATGAATGTGTAGCAGGTCTAGTAGTACATGGCAGCACATTAATAATGTACAAAGGCTCAATTTGAGATGAGCATGAAGTGGATAAGAACAGACAATGACCCAATGATCCCTGAGCAGCTTTGGTGATGGTGGATATCATACCAAATTTCAACAGCAGCAGTGACAGTTTGGAGTGATGTATATGCTGACTCCTGTTCAACCCTACACTTTTTGCAAGCTCAGGCATAAGGTACACCGAGAGTGACAGTGTCTTGAGGGAAAGGAAAAGAGGGGTTGCTTGATGTACAAGGGATATGCAGTGGAACAAACCAGCACAGGACAACAACAGGGGGAGTAAAAAGTGGGGGGAAACTCTACATATGAGGGCCTGGAAGGGGTCAACACTGGTTGATATGGAAGATTTGAGTGGCATTCTGGATAATACATTGGAGATTGATGGGTGGGTGATGTTATGGTTTTAGTGTCACCCTCAGTCTTTTTTCTTCCCATGACCTTGTGACCTTCACCTAACCATCCCAACCACCACCCTGAGTGCATCCTTGCACTCATTTATGCTCGATGCAATGTGTCTAGCCCTCGCCCAGCCTCATTCTTGGCTGGTCTCCCATAGCCTCTCCCCTGGCTGTCCCCTCCCACAGCCCACCTTGGCTGTAGTCCCCACTGCCCCATGGCAGTACCCACTAATCACCGGAACCTCCACCACCCCTTGTGGATATTCCCTAGATCCTCCCTGGATCTGCCCAGGATCATTCCTGGACCGCCCCCAGATCTCTCTGCTGTCTCTTCTCTCCCATGAGGCAGCACCACCCCTCCTTGTGTTGAGCTGACACCTCGCTCCATGACACCTGACCTATCATGTGCCATCACATTGCAATGCAACACGATAATTCCCACGATGTGTCCTCATATCCTATACCCTCCCACAAGACATGGTCACTTCTTTTCCTGTTTTTATCCTCCTCACACAGGTACTGGTCCTATCTAATCCAGCTATACCATTACCATACTTAGCATTACTATAATTGGCTTGACCTACCCTAAAGCTCCCATGATTAGGATATATAAGTTAGAGCTCTGCTCTAACACCTCTCTTTCCTTATTCTTGATCTACACCTTATGTACACCCCTTATTGGCCTACTACCTGGTGCCTATAGATCACATTCCCTGTGATTCCCTCCTGCTTGACTCCTCTCGCCACCCTCCTCTCTTTTTTCCTTCTATGAAGGACTCACCTCACTGTCACCTTGCCCCCAATACTATCTAGGAGGACCTCACTCCTACTTGGCTCTATCACCCCTCGCCAACAACACTACCCAAACAGACTCCTCTGTTTGCCTGGCTCTGTTACCAGAGAGTATGACAAATCCAAACCCTACCTTTTCCCTGCAGGGCTACACTCCTTTGGTTCTTTGTACCTAAGACCCGAACTTGCCCTTGTTGTTGTTGACCCACCCCTGTCAACAGTTACCCACTCTTGCCAGCTCTTGTCACCTGGAGTCTACTACTCATAGTAGTATTCAGCACCATGTCCCTCTTCCTTATCCTAAGGAAGACTAGCTTGTTCACTGCCATACCTGGACCCGACCAGGTAGTAGACCAACAAGAGGTTTACATTGTGTACCATTGTAATGGTCACTGGTCATAACTGTAACAGGTGATGAGGTGATGAGGAAAGGGGAGTCACTTGATATACAAAGGATATGCAGCAGAACAAACCAGCACAAGGCAACAGGGGGGGTAAAAGATGGGAGGGAACTCTGTGAGGGCCTGGAAGGGGTCAACACTGGTTGATATGCAAGATTTGAGTGGTGTTCTGAATGATACATACATTGGAGGTTGACAGGTGGGTGATGAGGTGATGAGGGAAAGGGGGTCACTGGTTGTACAAAGGATATGCAGTGGAACAAACCAGCACAGAGAAACAAAGGGTGGGGGGGAACTCTGTGAGGGCCTGGAAAGGGTCAATGCCAGTTGATATGCAAGATTTGAGTGACATTCTGAATGATACATATGTTGGAGATTAACAGGTGGGTGACAAGGTGACAAGGGAGGGGGAGTCACTTGATGTACAAAGGATATGCAGTGGAACAAACCAGTGTAGGGCAACAGGGGGTGGGGGGGAACTCTGTGAGGGCCTGGGAGGGGTCAATGCCAGTTGATATGCAAGATTTAAATGGTATTCTGGATGATATGCTGGAGATTGACAGATGGGTGACAAGGCAACAAGGAAAGAGGGGCCACTTGATGTATGTACAAAAAATACATAGTGAGACAAACCAGCATGTGGCAATGGGGGATGCAAGGGGTGGTGAGGGACTTGGGGAGGGGGTCAACACTGGTTGATATGGCAGATTTGGGTAGTATTTTGGATAATATGCTGGAGATTAACAGGTTGGGTGATGAAGCAACAAGGGAAGAGGGGCCACTTGATATACAAAGGATACATGGTGGAATGAACCAGTGTGTAGCAACAGAGGGTGCAAGGAGCAGCGAGGGACTTGGGGAGGGGGTCAATGCCAGTCAATATAGAAGATTTGGTAGCATTCTGGGTGATATATTGGAGATTGACAGGTGGGTGACGAGATGATGAGAAAAAAGAGAAGGGGGGTTGTTTGATGTACAAAGGTTATGTGGTGGGACAAACCAATGGGACCTAGATGACAACCAATGATCTGTGGACTGATCTCACTAAGTACCAGCTGACCTTTCACTCCTCTAAGTCTGTGCCTCTATCACTGCTTGCAAGCTTTCTATACTTCTCTGTGTTGTGCCAAATGTGTGTAAAGTATCTTGCAAGCTCATCCCAAAGTGCTGTCTGTTGCAAGGCATATGATCTCAGCCCCTTGTTGATTGCTGAGTCATCTGTCACCACTGAGTTCTGTCAGGCCATTCACCATTTAGTTTGCCAACAAAAAAACTGCAGAATGCGCTGCTGTTACAGTTTTTGCATCATCCTCAGTCTTTTTCCTTTCCACAACCTCATGACCCTCACCTAACTGCCCCAACCACCAACCTAAGTGCATCTCCACACTTGTTTATGCTCAACGCAACACATCTAGCCCTTATCTGAATGCCACCGCCTTCCTTGTGAATGTCCCTCTCCCATAGCCTACCTCGGCTGTCCTCCCCCCACAGCTCTATGGCTGTGTCCACTGATTACCAGAACCTCCACCACCTCCCTTTGTGGATCTTCCCTAGATCTTCCCTGGATCTTCCCAGGATCTGCCCAGGATTATCCCTGAATCCTTCTGCTGCCTCACCCCCACCATGAGGCTGCACCACCCTTCCCTTGTGTCAAGCTACCACTGCGCTCCACACAGCCCTCTACCTCATGTCAAGCTACCACTGCACTCCACACAGCCCTCTACCTCGTGTTGAGCCAACACCTTACTCCACAACATGTGATCCATCACATGTCATCATGTCGTGATGTGACACAATGATTCCCATGATGCGTTCTTGCATTCTATACCTCCTCATGGGACACAGTCACTTTCTTTTCTGTTCTTTTCCCTCACACTGGTACCTGTCCTACCTAATCAGGTTATACCCTTACCATACTTAGCATTACTATAATTGGCTTGACCTACCCTAAAGCTCTCACAGACAGGGTATATATAGTGAGTTAGGACTCCACTCTAACACCTCTTTCTCCTTAACCTTGATCTACATTTCATGTATTCCCCTTACTGGCCTACTACCTGGTGCCTATAGATCTCATTCCCTGTGATCTCCTCCTGCTTAACCTTCCCTGCCATCCTCTCTTTCTCTTTTCTCAAAGAAGACTCTTGTCACTGCTGCCCCTGATACTATCTAGGAGGACCTCACTCCTATATATTTGGCTCTATCACCCCTTATTCCAACATTACCTAGAAAGGCCCGTTCTTCTACTAGGCTCTGCCACCTACACCAATTACACTACCTGAGTGGACTTCTCCACTTGTTTGGCTTTGTCAATTCAGAGAGTTATCATCATCAACATCCTGCCTCTTCCCCACAGGGCAACTATCCTTTGGTTCTCCACCCCCAGGACCAGGACTTGTCCTTGCCGTCATCGACCCTTCCCTGTCGACAACCACTTACTCTCATTGCCCCTGATCGCTTGGAGTCTACTCCTCATAGTAGCACTTGGTGTTCTGTCCTTCTTCCACACCTTGTAAAAAGCCCTCAAGACGACCTCCTAGTCAAGGAACCTGACCAGGTCATATATCAGCAAGAGGCTTGCATTGTGTACCATTGTAATGATCACCATTCATAACCATAACAGCTGGTGCTTCTCAAAAAGCAGTTCAACTTCCTCTGCCCAGCAATGTGCTCGAGCACAGATCTTACACCACTCAATGCAGATAGCTGACAGTGGGCACCAGAGTTAATTTGGGGACAAGCAGTGCATAAAAAAGCATACCATCTTAAAAGCCCTTGTCTTTTTTTTCCATGTCATTATTGCAACCACATGTCAACCAAATCCATGAAAGCTTCTGACAGCCTTTACTTGCACAGCCCTCAGTTCCAGATGTTATAGGCCAGATGTCATCTTTTTCAAGATATCAGAGAGAATTTGTCCAGCCTGCTTTCCCAAGTAGGGAGGATAGTGTTATGACTATGACCTGTAGTCATACAAGTAGACACAAAGCGTAAAGCCACCTTGAGCCTAACCCTTGTTGGTCCTAATGGCGTAGGATACCTTCAGGCTTAACAGGAGCCTGGCGACGAGCAATGAGGGATACTAAGAGGAGTATCCCAAGATAGACAGCGACCCAAAGTCTGGACAAGTTCTCCTAATGGGAGTGGAGAACCGCAAGACCAACCAATGATATCGGGCTGTTGGTGAGAGTAATGACGGAGTTACTCAACCTTAGAGGAGGGCTCTAAGGTTTGTTGACAGAGTCCTTCAACGAAGGGGGAAAGGAGGGGAGGGCAAGGTAGAGGTCAAGCAAGGGAATATTGCAGGGAATGGATGATGAATACCACAAGAGTAACTGTAAGGTGTACACTTTAGGTGTCAGATCAAGGTTAGAGAGAGAGAGGTGTTCAAGAGGAGCTCGAACTTACATATATACCCCAGCCATAAGGGCTTTAGGGCAGGTATATCCCAATCTGGTAATGGTGGTCTGTGTGCAGTCTAACCTAGTATGGTAAGAGTCCATATCCACAAAAGGAAACCCAGAGTCAGTGTGGCAAGGTTATCACCTAGAAAGGCAGGAGGGGTCTGCCATGGGAAGTTCATGAGCGAAAGGTTGCATTGTGGGAATAAGCATGGCATGTCGTGTTGTGATGGCATGTGAGTGGTCACAAGATCGAAGTGAGGTCAGGGCGCAACACGAGGACAGTGGTGATGTCGAGGAGAGATCTGGCCTCAATTGAGGGTGGAGATCACTGAGGAACACAGGAGGGCGGCTGTGTTAGAAGGCACTGAGGAGGCAGTGCAGGAAGATCCCGAAGGGATATTCCAGGGAAGGTCCAGGAAAGATCCTGGATTGGGGAACACAGGAGAGCGGCTGTGTTAGGAGGTACCAAGGAGGCGGTGTAGGAAGATCCTAAAGGGATGTTCCAGGGAAGGTCCAGGGAAGATCCTGGATCGGGGAACACAGGAGAGTGGCTGTGTTAGGAGGTACCGAGGAGGCAGTGTAGGAAGATCCTGAAGGAATGTTCCAGGGAAGGTCCAGGGAAGATCCTGGATCGGGGAACACAGGAGGATGGCTGTGTTTGGAAAGGGTGGTTGGGCAGCTACAGGGTGTGTACATGGAGTGTAAACGCACGTGGGAATGCACCGGGACGGTTGGTCCAGTGACAGGAGTGTCACGTGATGGGCAATCAGTCGAGGGATAGAGAAAAAGACCGGGGGTGCACCAAAACTGTAACAGATAGACTAAGTAAGGCACCATGAGTGGCACGGTATTTTGCCACACTGGCATTAATCTTGGTATCAACAGACTTGAGGCAGTTGTGTACCTGTGTATTAGCCCCTTGCCCCTGTAGAAACCTGTCTTTGAATCATAATATGTAAGAGCTGGAATGGAGCACTTGTCATAATTCATTCAACATATTGTGTTACAATTTTGGTGCACCCCCGGTCTTTTTCTTCTTCCTATGACCTCGTGCCCATCTTGTAACCACTCCTGTCACTGGACCATCCTCCCCTGGCACATTCTCACGCTCACTACACATCCCACCAACCAGTGTAGAGATCCTACATTACCTGAGCACACACAGGAGTCTTTTCACTATGGTCCGGTGCTCCTCCGACATTCAGAACTTCCACTTCGTCTCAATACTTACTTTGGACTTCATTTCAAACAGTCCACACCCCTTTTATAGCTTTCCTACCTGCTTTCGGTGTTATATCTCGGTTCTGCACTTGTGTTTCCCTCCCTACAATGTATACTTTCGTGTTTACCTTCTATTCTTTTATGTATCCTCTTTTTAGTTATATTAATGCTTATGCCTGGATAACTCCAGACTATAAAGCACTTTACTTAGGACTCATAATCTGTTACGGTTTTGGCACACCCCCGGTCTTTTTCTTTATCCCACAACCTCATGCCCATCACCTACCGCTCCTGTCACTGGACCACCCACCCTGGCATATTCTCGCGCTTGTTTACGCTCGACATGACGTGCCCCACACAGCTTGACATTGCCCCCCTTCCACATTGTCCTTCCTCTGTGCCTCCTGAGACAGCCACCCTCCTGTGTCCTGATCCTGGATCTTCCCTGGATTCTCCCTGGAATATCCCCAGGGATCTTCCCACCCCTCCTCTCCTTTAGGGTCGCCCTTTACCCTACCCCTGGTCCTCCACACAGCTTCCCGGCTGTCCCTCTGGATCTTTCCTGCACTGCCTTTCAGTGCCCTCTTGCACAGCCGACCTCCTGTGCTCTCCTCGGCAATCCCCATCTCAGTTGAGGCCAGATCTCTCCTCAACATCACCACCTTTACCTCGTGTTGCGCTCCGACCTCACTTCACTTTTGTGACCACTCACGTGCCATCACAACATGTTGCACCATGCTGATTCCCACAACGTGTCCTTCTGCTCGTGAACTTCCCATGCAGAACCTCTCCTGCCTTTTTGGGCGATAACCTCGCCACACTGACTCTGGGTTTCCTTATATGGATATGGACTCTTACCATACTAGGTTAGACTGCGCACGGACCACCATTACCTGATTGGGATAAACCTGCCCTAAAGCCCTTACGACCAGAGTATATAAGTTCGAGCTCCTCTTGAACCCCTCTCTCTCTCTAACCTTGATCTGACACCTAAAGTGTACACCTTATGGTTACTCTTGTGGTATTCATCATCCGTTCCTTGCAACATTTCCTTGCTCACTCTCTATCTCGCCCTCTCCTCCTTCCTCCTTCGTTGAAGGACTCCGTCAACAGCTCTAGAGTTCCTCTAGAGCACCAAGGTCGAGTAACCCCTTGGTTACTTTTTACCAATGGCCCACTGTCGTTGGTTAATCTCACGGTTCTCTATGCCAGTTCAGAGAACTCATCCTGCAAGACGACGACTCTGCTACTCAAGCATCTCACCTAGGTCAAGGTCATTTGACCTTCTTCATCTTGGGCTCTCAATCATAGTCGTCCTCAGGATACTCCTCCTTGTATCCCTCATTGTCCGTCGCCAGGCTCTCGTTAAGCCTGAAGGTATCCTATGTCATTAGGACCAACAAAGGTTAGGCTCAAGGCGGCCTTACACTTTGTGTCTACTTGTATGCCTGCGGGTCGCAGTCGTAACATAATCCATCTTTCCTGATCCTCAGAGCTGTTCTTCTAAAAGTGCTTGTTCTGAGTTCTCAACACATTTACACCATCAATGCTGCACCCTGAACGCCTCCGCTGCTGATCCAATCAATCTGATACTATGTTTATTTCCGGAATATGTCCGGAATCTCTAATATTGGGTCTAGTAAGCTGCAGCATTATCCTTCTCTTTGTTGCCACTCTTCTTCAAATCCCTTTAGGGTCAAACTATTCGTTCCCTTCTTATATACTTTCTTTTGCTACTAACCCGACTGGAGGAACTTCCTCCCAGGAGGCCTTATAGTAGTTTTACAACTGGAGCCCACCACAAGGGATTCAATTGAGCCACCTAGAAGAACCCTCCGGCTGAACACTCAACACGCCAAATTCAAAAACCTACTCACCCAGTTCCGAGAACTTCACCTCTCCAAAGACTCACACTTTTTCCTACCAGTCTCAAGCAACTTGTCTCAACACTCCAGAACATTGCCAACTCTCTCATCACCAAGCCTGGAGGAATTGCAACCTCGTTCTCCATTCCTAGCCGCATTACAGAGTCCAAGCTTGAATTTCCAATTTGAAAGTTCTGACGTTACCTCACCATTCCTACCAGGTAATGACTCACCCCTGACACCACCAGATGAACAGGGTTTAGATTACTTCAACCTCGCATCACCCGCTGTCCCAGGGGCATTCTTCCATTCCTTGCCTCATTGGAGGAACTCCCATTTGTCCTCCCTCCATCGACCCTTGTCTCCATTAACTCTGCTTCCCTTGGCAATGCCTTCTGACCCTTCATCCGGCTCTCCTTCAACCCCTTCCCTGTCATCCTTATTGGACCCTTCTTCCGTAACCATTCAGTGGGAGCTCTTGTTTTCAACCCACACACAGCCTGTGCCTTCGCTTCTACCCATTATACAACCCAATGGTCTGGGACCTTTTTCGTTTCAAAATCCACCACCGCCCACTTCATCAAACACCAAGCCTCCACCAGCACCAGCACCAGCACCACCACGACAAATGGCACATCCTATTCAGATGCCCTTGCGTGGAACCCAAAACGCTCCAAAATTCGATGGTAAGACTCTGGTGCAGCTTCCGCATTACTTAGAAGATATCGATTTCATCGGAAACTCCGCCAGGTTGAACGAAGAGGAGAAGATCAAGGCTGTGATTTGCTACGCGGATCTAGAGGAAGCCAAGGTATGGGAGACACTTCTGGAAGCCACAGCCCAGCCAGCCGTATGGGCCAACTTCACCAAAGCGGTCAAGGACCTATACCCGGGATGCAAAGGTGATAAGCATTACTGTTGTGCTGATTTGCAATACCTTGTCCAGGACTATCAACTCAAGTCCATGCATAACCAGGATGACCTTGGAGAGTATCGCTGCAAGTTTATCAAGATTGCTTCGCTCCTTATTGCAATGCACAAGCTATCCAAAACTGAGCATGATGTGCTCTTCCTCAGTGGATTTCCACCAGATGTGGAGGAACACATCCGTCACCAATTGTCTATCATTAAATCGGATCTTCACCCTGATGACCCATACCTGATTGTCAACTGTGTTGAAGCGGCTAAGTTTCTATTAACAGGTTCTGCCTTTAGGTCCACCCTTGCAGCGACTAGTACACCCACCCCTCAGATGATTCCACAACCTGCCACTTCAGCGATACCCATCATCCCTGTGAAGCAGGAGTTCTCCATCAATACTCAAGCCCCTGTTCAGAACAACAATTGCGCCTTCTGTGGTGGCTTTGGTCACTACAATCACAACTGTATGCATGCGGAATTGTATCTCCAAGCCGGAAAGGTAGTTCGAGGGACTGGTGGACGCTTATATATGCCAGATGGTGCTTGTATCCCTCGTATCCCCGGTACCACCTGCATCAAGGAATGCATCGACCAGGTCCTTGCAGAACGAGCTGCTGTGGCATCTATGACTTCTGGTATTGCAAGGGATCCACCCCCTCATATAACGTCTGGTATTTTCTCCATAGATTATCCTGAAGTGGATGCGGTTATGGACATCAAACCATCCACCTTTTATTCCGCCTCCAAAGACACAAAGGAAGTACCTATCTTACCGAACATAACTAACCTGGAGTTTCAGCCTTTCATCATGCAAGCTTGGTCCACCTTCCAAGCCAAGAAAGCCTCCAAGGATGGGCAGCGTGGCAAGCGGGTTCAATTTGACGGTGTGGAGGTCCCAGCCAGGCGTCAGACTAGGCAATCCCCACATTCTAACCCAGTCCTGGAAGAGATCACATCCCCTGCGCTACAGTCTGCTCCCTCTTCAAGGTTGTCGAGCCCACTTCTGACCACAACCAAGACAGGAAAGGCTCCTCAGCAGCACCCCACGGAGTCTACATCGAAGTAGGCATCTGCTCCCTCTACTACCAATCCTCCTTCATGAGGTCCTAATACTAACATTGCATCTGCGTCTAACACTCCAACCAACCAATATAGATTGTTACAGTTAAGGAGGAGACCCCTTATCAATTTCCTTCTATGTCTCCTCCTCCTCACCCACCAACTCCTGTTCCTTCGTCGGTCACCCCTCTTCTCCATCTTGACCATCCCGGCGCCTCTTTATTCGCCTCCCTGTTCTCCGACCTCCGGGATTACCACATCCCTACCTCCACATGGGCTGACCTGTTAGACGAATCCCTCTTTGAGGGATGAGACCATTGGACGGACATCTCCCTCACTGCCTCCAGATACTCCCCTCCCCACTGCCCTCGGCAGTTCCTGCATTTCCTTTGATTCCTTTGGACCCACTGCCTTTGGCAGTCCCCTTTTCCTTCTTGACTCATATTTACTTATTATGACTCATCCAGACACTGCCTCCTTCATAGCCTCTCATTATGGCTATGCGTTCCCCCTTTATCCTGACTGTTTACCTCACATGCCTCACGATGTGATGCATCTCTTACCGTATATATACTTCGGACTCCGATACCTGCCCTAGAGTCCTCACTATATATATTAGGATGCCGCCTGTATGCCTTTCTTTCCTTAACCTTAATCTACACTATTTCATGTGGACTTCCGTTCCTCGAGATCCCCTCCCTCGTGCCTTGCCTCCCCTCTGTCTAATCCTCTACTCTTCCAACTCTGGGCCAGTCCCAGTACTGCTAGCTCAGCTAGGCCATTCACACTTAACTCCTATCAGAGGTGACCAAGTGTAGGAATGAGGTCTTGACTTAGCTCCTTGTAGGAGAGGTCAAGTCAACGTTACACGAACGTGTATCATTGTTACGGGTCATAACATAGATACTGTTACGACCTGTAACAATGGTACATGTTCGTGTAACATCAACTTGACTTCTCCTATAAGGAGTTAAGTCGAGACCTTGTTCCTACACTTGGACACCTCCGTATAGGAGTTAAGTGTGAACGGCCTAGCGAAGCTAGCAGTACTGGAACTGGCCCAGAGTTGGAAGAGTAGAGGATGAGGCAGAGGAGAGGAGAGGCACGAGGGAGGGGATCTCGAGGAACAATGGTCCACACAAAGTAGTGTAGATTAAGGTTAAGGAAAGAGAAGCATACAGGTGGCGTCCTAATATATCTAGTGAGGACTTTAGGGCAGGTATCGGAGTCCAAAGTATATATAAGGTAAGAGACATGTCGCGTCGCGAGGCACGTGAGATAAACAGACTGGGTGAGATAAGGGGGAACGCATAGCTGCGAGAGAGGCTATGTAGAAGACAGTGTCTGGACGAGTCAGAGTAAGTAAGAAGGGAGTCAATAGATAGAAGGGAAAGCCTGAAGGCGGTGAGAGAAGAAGATATCCGGAGGTGGTGGTAGGGAGATGCCCATGTTGGTAAGGAATAGCCTCATCCCTTGAAGAGGGATTCATCCAATAGATCAGCCCATGTGGAAGTAGGGATGTTGTACTCCCTTAGGTCGGAGAACAATGAGGCGAACAGCGAGGAGCTGGGATGGTCAAGATGGGTTGAGGGGTTGACCGACGAGGGGTCAGGAGTTGGTGGGAGAGGAGGAGGAGTTGTAGAAGGAAAATGATAAGGGGTCTTTTCCTCAACTGTAACATTACCCCCTTCGTTGATCTGAAGTTCCATCTCAGATAATATTTCATCCGCTGCGGTCTCCTTCGTTGACCTCATAGTCGGTGAGATCCCAGGTAGGATCAGGGATGTCGTGGGGGCAGGCATGCCAGAGGTGGTCGCGGGCGTAACATTGGGTGCAGCGGCAGTTGGGACAGAGGGACATGATGTGTCCGGGGGTGACAGTGCAGCAAAAGCGGCACTGGTACCAGGAGCAGTCCTTCTGAAGATGCCCAAGCTGTTTACATTCGAAGCACTGGGTGTACTCCAGGCGTTCCACGGATATATTGGGGCCGTCGGGGTGGGGAGTGGATATGTGGGGTATGGCGCCCACGTTATGCTGGGTAGGATCATCCAGGATTGAAGCTGGGCGATCGGGATCCAATCCAGTGGTTCCCAACTTGTTACTGGCCCTACTGGGAATATGGAGGTGGAGGGGAGGGCGGACGACTGATAGTTCTCCCAGTGTGGGGGAAAGGTGGTGTGGGGGCCACGATGGAAGGCCTGCTGAGAAAATGAGATGGTGGGCACGTCTGAGGAGGCGGTGAGGGGTCAAGACAGGTCTAGGAGGAGGGGCTCCAGATACGGGGGAGGAGGGGGAAGAGGTCTCTCATGGAGATAGGATGATGGTTCCACCAGGTTGGTGAACAGACTCTCTATCATCGGATCAGGGGGAGAATTCATCTGATCCAACAAGAGTGTCGGTTGGGGTGGAATAATCAAATCCGGGAGGGCAGATAGGGAGGGAAGGGTCAGGGGAGTTGTCATAGTATCGTTCCTGTTCAGCCTGGGGGAGGGCGAAGATGATGGGATTGAGAACGATGAATAGGTCTCCAAGGGGTAGGAGAGCGATGCAGAGGTTGATTCCTGCGACGTGCAGGTGGTCGAGGGTGTTATTGCGTAGTTCGAGCACAGTTTGCTTGATGGCGAGGATGGGGGTGGGGGAGTCTCTGGCATCAACAAGGCCAGGGCCCAGGAAGGAAGAGAGACTTGTCTGGACCCTAAAGGCCCAGGGGAGAAGAGATCAAAGGGTGGTATAGAGGCGGTATTGACGGATGAGGTGGCAGAGCATTTTGTCGCTCGCAAAGAAGGAGAGGGACTCGAGTGCCTCTGATGTTTGAGATCTTTCAAGAAGGCCGACATAGAGGAGGCAACGGGCGGTTGGTGGTAAGCGAGAGAGACAGACGGATAGAGGAATGGAAGGGACGTGGGGGAAAGGCATAGGCGAAGGTGGTGGTTTGGAGACAAGAGAGGTTTCAGAGTCTGACCCTTTCTTTATACTCCGAGAGCACAGCCTTGGCATGTCCAAAATGGGATTCGGGTTCCCAGGTCCATTCCGAGTCTGGGTAT